>VNJO01009917.1:0-96377 GCA_008042535.1 Drosophila tani | reverse complement strand
CTACTGAATACCCAGTTGCGAATACGGCGTCGTGGTTATTCTTTCTAATTTTCTTTTGAGGTCAGATACCAGCGACTACTCATCAGCCGGCCATCAAATATTTAATTTTAATTAATTTTTTTTGTATTTTATTTGAATTTTCTACTGAATACCCAGTTGCGAATACGGCGTCGTGGTTATTCTTTCTAATTTTCTTTTGAGGTCAGATACCAGCGACTACTCATCAGCCGGCCATCAAAATTATCCAGAAATAATTTTATTTTATTTGAATTTTATTTTATTTTATTTACTTTTAATTGACTTATGTTTTGCTTAGCTCAGACAAGATGCCGTGGTTTTTCTGGGAACACTTGCAACTTGTGTGTTCATAGTGGCACACCCTCGGGGGACTCTAAAACTTCCCAGCCTAACAAAGATTTAATTTTAATTAATTTTTTTGTATTTTATTTGAATTTTCTACTGAGTTTACAGTTGCGAATACGGCGTCGTTGTTATTCGTTCCAATTTTCTTTTGAGGTCATATACCACCGACTACTCATCAGCCGGCCATCAAAATTATCCAGAAATAATTTTATTTTATTTGAATTTTCTTTTATTTTATTTACTTTTTATTGACTTATGTTTTTTTCAACTCAGACATGATGCCGTGGTTTTTCTGGGAACACTTGCATCTTATGTGTTCATAGTGGCACACCCTCGGGGGACTCTACAACTTCCCAGCCTTACAAATATTTAATTTTAATTAATTTTTTTTTATTTTATTTGAATTTTCTACTGAATACCCAGTTGCGAATACGGCGTCGTTCTTTCCAATTTTCTTTTGAGGTCAGATACCACCGACTACTCATCAGCCGGCCATCAAATATTTAATTTTAATTAATTTTTTTTGTATTTTATTTGAATTTTCTACTGAATACACAGTTGCGAATACGGCGTCGTTGTTATTCTTTCCAATTTTCTTTTGAGGTCAGATACCACGGACTACCCATCAGCCGACCACCAAAATTGTCCAGAAATAATTTTATTTTATTTAAATTTTCTTTTATTTTATTTACTGTTTATTGACCTATGTTTTGCTTAGCTCAGACATGATGCCGTGGTTTTTTTTGGGAACACTTGCAACTTATGTGTTCATAGTGGCATACCGTCGGGAGACTCTACAACTTCCCAGCCTAACAAATATTTAATTTTAATTAATTTTTTTTTATTTTATTTGAATTTTCTACTGAGTTTACAGTTGCGAATACGGCGTCGTTGTTATTCTTTCCAATTTTCTTTTGAGGTCATATACCACCGATTACCCATCAGCCGGTCATTAAAATTATCCAGAAATAATTTTAAAAACATAAACATTGTTATGTTAAAATCCAATAATACTATAATACTGAAAATTACTTTAACTAAAATTTACTGAATAATATTACCAAACAAATACGATGTGTTAGCTCTACTTAAATTCGAGTCCAACTTAATTTTCTACAACTTCACAAATGAACAAATATTTATTTTTATTAATTTTTCTATTTTATTTGAATTTTTAACAACTTCCGAAATTAACAAATATTTATTTTGCATTTTAATTTATATATTATTTTGCAAAACCAAGCAGAACGTGAAGGAGGCGGCTCGAAAAGGTACTTTTAAGGCATCATTGGTGGAACAGGTGACCGCAGCAGACGCGTTTTATATAGGAGTCTGCATTGACGTCCACTTCGATATCCTGCGGATCCTCCGGCAACACGGTATTATCACAAATGGGGCAAAGTTCGATATGAAAGCCTCCAAGCAGAACTTGAGGAATCGAAACAATAAAATATATAAATAAAGTAAATAATATCTTATTAGTGGGTCAGCAAACTGTTTTTTATACCCTTGCAGAGAGTATTACAGTTTTGTCATGATATTTGCAATGCAGTGCAATGCAATCTTCGACCCCATAAAGTATATATATTCTTGATCAGCATCACCAGCCAAGTCGATCTAGCCATGTCCGTCTGTCTCTCATAGGAATGATGGCGAAATGTATGTACAAAAAATTATAACTTCCCTGTTTTTCAACGTATTTCTATAGATTTCGAGATATAGCGGTTTTTTACGGTTTTAGAATTTTAATTTCATTAAGATCGGACAACTATATCATATAGTTGCCATAGAAGCCATCGGTTGATTTATATGAAAATGTAAACTCCGACATGTAAAATTTAAATTGTGTTGGAGTATTTTATAAAAATGTATAACCTTCAATATTTTTTAAATTTTACCAAAATGGATCGATTTTCAATGATCCAAGATAGCTTTCTTCCATTCACAAGTGTTATACACTTTAAATTTGTATAAGCAAAATGGACCAAGTTTTACCCAAAATCTAGAAATGGAAAATGAAGACCTGGCATAAGTGGAAGAACATATCAAGAAGAGGAAAACTATATTCAGATATGTATTTGGGGAAACAAATATCACGATATAAATATTTATTTTTAAATATTCAAAATATTGATAGATTTTTATTTTTAGTATATCTTTCACATTTATTTTCTAGTTTTGGTTTCAAGATGAAAAACAGCCCGAAACGATGCTTTATTTACAATTTTTTTGTTCTTAGAAAAACATTTGAAGTATTGGAGAATTTGATGTTTTTGAAAATAAAAAGTACAAAGGCAGAGGGGGTTCACATTTGATTCCGATGTATTTATTTTTCGAGGACCTTACGAGTAATAAGTATATGTTATGTATACATTTCCTATATACCGCGAGACACTTAATGCTAAATGTTACACTAGTTTTTTGCTATTGAGAAAACAAAAGGTAATATTGGTTTCCAAGTCGTCGTCATTGCCACAAATGTACACAAATCTCATCATTTATTGTTGAAACGTAATTAATTAATGTTTTTAAGGCAGCGGAGAGCATGGGGATGCGGATGGTGACCTGGATGCATGCATATCAACCCAAACTCTCGCTTTTCTTGCTCTCTTGGGGGTGTTGGGGGGTCTTAGAAACTAAGGCGAATTAAATAAACCTAACACGCGTTGGGTTAGCAGTAGCATTGCTGTCACAATGGCCTGTGCTTGCTCGCAAGCCCTCTTTTTTATTATAATTATTTAGGCGATATGTAATAAGAATAAACAAAAAAAAAACAAATGGTGTGTACAATAACCATTAAACATAATCAAATATTAACGAATGTGGCTCTGCGCTTCCCTTTTTGTGGCTCAAAAAGTGTAGGCTCTGGCTCGCGTGGTGGTACTTGGCTCTCTGCGCTGTGTTTCGTGTGTTTTGTGTGTGTCAGCAGCAGCTGCTCATTTAACTATGCATTCCTCTGATGCATTTTACTTCACAAAGGCCTCGGGCGGTATCTGGTTGTCCTTGAACAGCTTGTCGAACACAAAGGCGGCATGGTTATAGTCCCAGTTCGTTTCCTCCAAGCATCTGTTGGGGGAAGATGGATCACAGTTAGAATTAATGGTGCTGCTTTTCTGCTGATTATTGAACTTACTTGCGACTCCATTCCGCATTCATTTGGCTCTGGGCACACATGGCCTGAATCATTTGCATTTTCGTGTTGTCATCGGGTGTAACTGGCGGTCCTCCTGACGAAGTTGAAGCTGCTGCTGGTACTGGTGGACTGGTGCTAGCTCCCAAAGAAGTTCCTGGGAGAATGGCCACGTTGGCCACATTGCCCACGCCCCCGGGATTGAGGCGACTCTGCAAGGATGATCCCGGCGGGGAGCTGGCCACTGCTGCTGCATGGGCGGCGGCTGCAGCGGCAGCAGCAGCGGCAGCGGCGCTTGTCGAGGCAATGGCTGCGGGAATAGGCTGATGCTGCGAGCGCTTGAACTCGCGCACCTGCTCCGAGGTGGCACTGGTCACAAAGATGGTCTCGTTGCGAATGCAATAGCCGGTGTTCTGCGGCACCACCACAAAGGTGCGGCCAAAGTGACGGAGCTCGTAGACTGAGGGGTTGGCATCACGATTTATCTCCCGGAAGAGGCCGGTCACCGTGAAGACCATCATTGAGGCCTAAGGGGAATTAGCATTAGAATATAATGGAAAATGAAGACCAGGCATCCATTGCTTACATTAAAGATGGTCAGATCAACTGTGAAGGTGCGACGCTCGTGCTGGGTGCGCGGCCACTCGTCCAGGGTGGACACGCAGGCCAGGCGGCCGTACTTGAGCTGACGTGTGCGGTGGTCATCGCGATCATTGTTCACCACGCGGCGCAGGTTGCGATTGAACTTCCAGAAGTTGTTCAGTCTGCCAAGGAGAGGGGAGAGAGAATGAGGCGTTACTAAAGACACTGTTAAGGCCTCAAATTGTTCAGAGTGCTCACCTGCCCGCCTGGCTGGCCGAGGGCATGGTTATGGAGAGCATCGAGCTCTCGTGGTAGGCATCCAGCAGTGCCTGACGGTTGTCCGAGTCAAAGATGCGGAAGTACTGGTCGAGGAACTGGCGCACAATATCGGCGCCAGCGTTGTCGCACAAGAACGAGGCCTTCGTGTCGGGCATTCTTCCTGTGTCGCCGAGATCGAATGACACCTGCGGCCCCAGGGTCTCGCCATCCTATATTTGATAGTTTGGATTCAATTGGGGGTTAAGCATCGGGTTGGGGGATCACAATGCTCACTATGCTCGTGAGTGGGGAATAGTTCTTAAAATTTCGCCAAAGTTTACTTTTTTTTAATTTTAAAGTGAACGTTAGCCTTAACCGGACATTAAGAAAGAGGTTTAAAGTAAAGAACCATTATTTAAAGATGGAATATAATGATAAAAGTAAATTTTAAAGTGAACGTTAGCCTTAACCGGGCATTAAGAAAGAGGTTCAACGTAGAAACATTATTTTAAATGGGAAATTAATGATAAAAGTAAATTTTAAAGTGAACGGTAGCCTTAACCGGACATTACGAAATATGTTTAACGTAGAGAAACATTATTTTAAGTTGGAATTTAATGATAAAAGTTTACTTTTTTATTTTTAAAGTGAACGTTAGTCTTAACCGGACATTAAGAAAGAGGTTTAATTTATAGAACCATTATTTTAAGATGGAATATAATGATAAAAGTAAATTTTAAAGTGAACGTTACCCTTAACCGGACATTAAGATATATGTTTAACGTAGAGAACCATTTTTTTAAGATGGAATATAATGATAAACGTGATAAGGAAATTCCATTTTTAATTTTAAAGTGAACGTTAGCCTTAACCGGACATTAAGAAAGAGGTTAAACGTAGATAACCATTATTTAAAGTTAGAATTTAATAATAAAACTGTTAAGGAGTGGTGTTTACAAATATATTTAAATATATTCTTAACGGAATCTCCCAAGTTTGCAACCGAAACTAAAGGATTATGAGATCTTTCTAAAATTTCTCTCCTAAATTCCATTTCTATCTTTATTAAAAGCTTTAAGGCTTACAAGGGACAACGAGAGAGGTAAAAACGAGAGAGAGCGTTCGAGTTATATGGGTATAATGGACTTACGACTTACCAACTTGAGCAGTTTGGGAAACTTGCGACGTACTTCACTGTTAATAGTTCGATGTGGATATTCGGCCGAGATTTGTGTTGGCATTGGCAGGGTCGCAATGCAATGAGGTAGATATGCGATTTAAATAGCGAGAAATAATAATTAAATGGGCTCGTGGGAGTGAGCATGCCCTGCGTGAGTTGCAGTTGCAGTCGAAACCCAGGAATCGTCCATCTTCCCTTGCAAATATCTTTGTGATTACCGTTACTCGTTACTAGTTACTCGACTGGCTCGCTTGTTCGCGGAGCTTTGGGCCGCTGAAGAGGCAGAGGCACTTGGTCGATGGCCATTTTGCGCCATTTTATGCGATTGTAGACTCTGAATGCTGGCGGAACCAGAGTGTATTTGAGCAGGGCGGTATTGTGCCATCACAGGGCATCTTTTGTGGTTTTTCTTTTCTGTTTTAATTTTTTTTCATTCTTTTCTTTATTTTTTTTTCATTTTCTTTTCTTTTTGAGCAGTGTGACCCCAAGCAAAAAGCTGCCTTGTATGACAAGGCAGACGGCGGCAGACCAAAGCTGGCTGCTGCATCACTTCAGTCCGAATGTGTTCGAGATCGTCGTGTTTCGTACGTTTCGTGCGTGACACGCGCAACGCATCCGCAGGCGAAACATGCGCCCAACGAAAGCCGCACATTAATTAGTGTAAACGGCCCAGCAACACAACGCAGCACTTTTCACGTTGCGGCCGCTGGCGCCAGCAGTGTTCCCGGTCCTCAGTCTATATAGTCCGTCTCAGGTCAGTGTGTCCAGTTTGTCGGTCGTCCTGCTGCTGGACGCTGCGCGCCCAACACCTCATTGTTCCGCCTCCGCCTCCCACCTCTTCTCGGCAGCCACCGCAAATGCAACAAGGAGCAACACGACCACACAGCACAACACGCGTGCTCGTGACAGACACACGCTACTGTGTGGTGTCACGCGTGCGACTGTGGGCGTGTGCCCGTATGTGTTGCAGCGGGGTGCGCGGTGGGTGGGTGGGTTTGGTGACTTTTATCGATAGCTACTCGTATTACTTCTATTTGCAATTTCGTATTGCCCGACGTTAAAGTTATTGTTGTTGTTGTTGTTGCTTTGTTGAGGACTGATGCATGTTCGCCTGCCTTAATGGAAGTGCGAGCGGTGCAGGTATATTGTGCCTGTGTGTGTGTGTGTGTGTTTGGAGTGAAAGTTTACGGGTGTGTGTGTTTAAAGTTCGATTGGCGTTGCCATATCGTCGAAAGTGTAGTTTGCTTGAATGGTGCTTTTGCTTGGTTTAAAAAATTTTACTTTTTTATTTTTTTTGTTGGTTTTTTTTGTGTTTTTCTTTTCCTTTTTTATCTTTTTTTTTTTTACTGCCCCACACAAAATATCTGATCCACCAAAGGTGCTGATCTTTGCTTTGGATACAGCTCTTTTTGAAAAACTCTATGCCCCAAAGTGCTTTTGCCTGCTCAGTTGCTTATTTAAAAGAAAACTCGGCTGAATGCCATCAAGGACAGTTGCAAGGCAGAGGAGAGGAGGCTCATCCCGGCTTTTGTGGCCGCAAATCGGCAGAGCATACGCTTCTAAAACAAACAGAAACGGAGGCAACAGAATAATATGCAATATATAATATGCTAAATCCAAAATTCCTCTGTAACTCTGGACGCGGCGACGATTCCCACGTCGACTGATTTAATGCGGCAGCGTGTCTCCTAAAAAGGTTAGCAGAGAACAGAGATCACACCATAATATACCTGATAAAGTGATGGGTATCCTTGTAGCGGTTACGGCACGGATTGTTCTTCAACACCAGATCCAGGATGTTGAGGTTGCGGAACACCACGAGGTGGGCCAGCGATGGAATCTGTAAGGGATCAGATCAGTACAGTACACTCTCCCAATTCGAATCAAAAACCCCTTGCAACTCACCCTGTTATCACCCAGGTAGAGGATCTTGAGGTTGGGCATGCGCTTCTCCACGCCCTTGAATGACTCCATGCTGGTCAGGCAGTTATCATTGAGATTGATGGCCTCCAGGTCGGGTATGTTCTCGCAGATGATGTCGATGGCGGTGACCATCACGTTCGAGCGGAACAGCGGACAGAAGTTGAGCTTCAGATCGGGATCGGTGTGGAAGCGCGACAGGTCCAGGGCCTTGGTCTGCACATTATAGCGCTTGGCCATGGTCACCTTCATCTTCTCCTTGAGGTTATCATCGATGGCCACCAGCGGTATGCCGCTGCGCACGCGCGGCATCAAACGGAATCCGTCGGGCATCTGGGCATTTTTCCCCAAGTGTTGGATGCGCTCGGCCACCTCGTAGTCATCCGTAAAGAAGATGACACAGCTGCGTTCCGAGCGCCAGTACTGGGGGATGAAGACATGCGGCGACATGGCAGCCAACAGGGCGCGCAGCAGCGACTCCTTATCGTAGATCTGACCATTGTGAATCTGGAAGGGAAGAGCGCTAGTTCAGTGCTGATTCATGGGGTGTATGCCTTCGGTATGGTTAAAGTTATGTCATAGGACGCACCCCTGCCGCCCTGTTATATTATTCTGTTTGCTCGAAATGCTCCACATTTGTGCTGGCTTTGTGTGCTCTATCAATGGGGAGTGTAGAGGCCAGAGATAGCTCCACCAACCTTAGAGGAGCACGTACCAACCAACCAGACAGGCGGCAACTTTCAGAGCTTGGGAAAATAACAACTGGCACAGTGGGCTCGAATGCAAACTTAATTTGTGGCTCAAAAATCGCCTAAACGGCTTCGATTTACTCGATAATCAAATACAAACGATATATTATCGTCATGTTATCGATATATTATTATTATATTATAAGACTTTTTTTGAAAAACGATACAAATAACTTCCTTTACTTCACTTTCAAATATAAATATCGTAATAACAAATATTGGTAGGATTAAATGTGGTTTCCTCAATTATTATGAACACTAAGTGGTTATGCAATAAATAAATACAAAATTTTAATAATAATAATAATAATAACTTTAGTGGGTTACAGTGGATAAGCTTTCCTAAATGTTCACCATTAATATAATAGACAATACCTATTAATAACTGTGGATATTTACTTTAAAACTAATATTTAAATAGCTTGGAAAAATAATTGCTTAAACTGCTTCGATTTACTCTATAATCAAATATAAGCGATATATTATCGTCATGTTATCGATATATTATTATTATTATTATTATTGATAGAAAGACTTCCTTGGCTTCAAACTTTACTTCACTTTCAATGAAATATTGGTAGCGATGAAAATGTACTTTAAAACTAATACGAGTACTTAAACCCTCTTATCGATTACTTCCCCGATTATTATGAACAATACATAATTATGCAATAGATACAATAGATAGATACTTTAATAGGTTACAGTGGATATAAGCTTCCCTAAATGTCCACCATAAATATAATAGACAATACCTATTAATAACTATGGATATTTACTTCAAAGCTAATATTAAAAAAATTTGCGAATCTTATCTTTAAAAAGCTTGGAAAAATAATTGCTTAAACTGCTTCGATTTACTCGATAATCAAATACAAACGATATATCAGACTTGTGAAAGAAAGACTAATAACTTCCTTGGCTTCTAACATTACTTGACTTTCCAATATAAATATCATATATAAGAAATATTGGAAGCGAGTACATAAACCCTCCTATCGATATCTTCCTCGATTATTAGGGACAATAAGTGGTTATGCAATAGATAAATCTAAAATAATTATAACTTCAGTGGGTTACAAGGTTAAATATTAGCTTCCCTAAATTTCCAATATGAATATAAAAGACAATACCTATTAATAATTAGTTCCTTTATAGGAGTATTTACGTTAAAACTAATATGTTAAACCCTCTAATCGATTACTTCTTCGATTATTAAGAATAATTACGGCTAAGCAGTAGATTAAGGAAAACCCTTTCCATTTTCCACATTCGACTGATCCCAGCGGATGCGAAGTTCTAGTCACATGAGTGAGCCGTGGCGGAGGAGGGTGTGTTCCAGCCAACCCACTTATCGGTAATTGGCTCTGTTCACTCGTCATATTGCACCCAATTACGATATGAGAATTAGTGGAACGCCCGCCTATTTGCATGCCATTCATATCGGAGTGAGTCTACGAACTTGTCACCTAATTACACTTTCAGAGCGGAGTGGAGAGCTGTGCCCTTATCACTGGAACTGTCAGTGATTTAATTACGAGTGAGAGGGGGCGGAAGCGAGAGCCACCACCAGCTCCACGGAACTCCACTCCACTCCACTCCACTCTCATGCCAAGGTCAGATACCAATATCGGTCACTTGGCTATTATTGGCCATGTACTAGGAGGCAGTATCTAATCGGAGTCTCTACATACATATATCCGCATGATATACACAAAAGAATCAGTGGAAGGTAATTCAATTTATGGGATCACTTTGGGTACAGTCCCAACACCAACAGCCGACGACGACGCAGGCAAATGATGATCGTGTGAATGATCCATCCATCCATCCATCCCCATCCAATGCCCCTCTGCCCCGACTTCGACACTATTTATATATCAACAAGATAAGTCCGCAAACAGCCGGCCCGCCCATCCAGCCCACTCATTCATTGCGCATTAATGCGATAAATTTATTTATTACGGGGCATTAGCTGTTATTATTTTTGTCTCTTGGAAAAGTCCCAAAAGAGGCCACAAAGCCTGCGATATGAATCGCAGTTCTTAACCATAACATTATAATATTATTATCTTGTTAAAAATATGAATATCTTCTATATACACTAAAAAAAACAAAAGAAAAAAACAAGTATACTCAAGCAGTATAACGAGTTTACTATATATTTAATACTTAATATCAAATCGGTATAGATTTCATACTCTTTAGCTTTAATTGTGTATTATCTAGTATTATTTTTATACGAACATACATCGATAGTTCGATAACATATGGCGTTAGCAGGAATTTAGTGCTTTATTGTTTTTCGAGTTAGTGATTTCTGTCAAGTCATGGTGCAGTTTAGTATAATAATAATAAAATTAATAATCTTGTTAGAAAATTTTTAATACTCTGTAGTTTCCATGATGATTCTTTTTATTTTTCTTGGGTGTAGGGTTTATCATAAGCTAGGGATCTTTTGTGGACTAACCTGGAATTGCCCTTAAAGCTCTTGACTCTGTTTCTAATTCCCAATGAGCTTATATAATTCCCAATTTATTGTTAAATTTCCTTTCACCTAAAGAACTCTTCAACTCTGGTTATTTCTGGATATAAATGTTGTTGTCAATCTTTTACAATGGCTTTTGTCTTTTGAAAGAGTGAGAGTTAGTCATGTTGTCAACACTTATCACTCATCCCTGCTGACCCTATCTTGAATGAAATCACTTGACAAAATTAGAACATTGAATCTGTGTCATAAGCTAGTTACTTCTAAGAAAAGCCCCATCCTTTGTGTGGGCTTGGGAATGCCATTAACCATTAACCATTAGCCATCTGATGGGGGGCCTTGGACAACAACGGAAGCCCTGGGATCGAGCCAAGTTAACCGTTAAGACCGCTATGACTATGACTTTGCTCGGGGATCGGGGTTCGGTAACAGTTTTCTTTCCGCTCCCGTTCCTGTTCCGCTCAAGAGTATCAAGAGGAGTACGGCGGCGGCGGTGCTTTTGCTTGCACAGCCCACAGAATATACTCGGCGTGTATATACTAGGTATACTTTATTTATTGTATTCCTCATAATACAAAATAACCGAGAGCTTGCCGAGACATATTTCTAGAATTGATAGGGAGCTGTGACGACTCCGTCGGCAACGCCAGCAGCGACGCCAGCGACGCCCTCGTCGTTGTCGTCGGTGGGTTTGGAATCCGATTCCGATTCGGATTCGGATTCGGGCTGGGGTTGCGGCTGCGGGCTGGGGGCTGGGGTCTGTGGGGTCTGGGCTAACAAGTGAACACCGGCGAGCGGCGCACCATTCGCCGACAGACGTGCGGAGTTGAAGCAACAACAAGTAAGTGGTCCCTGGACAGAGAGAGCTTCAGACGACTGGCAAGGAATCCCAAGATACTTTACGACCCACAAAACAGACAGTATGGGAGGCTGTTGCTCAAAGGACCTGGACGACAAGCGCTCCTGGAGCCCCGAGGAGACCAAGAATGGCGTAAGTCCAGCGACCGTGACCCTTCTTTTGGGTTAATTGTTTACACAGTTCCCCTGTAACCTTGCAGAGCACCACATCCACCATCATTGCCCAGCCCCTGGACGAGGTGGGAAGCACTGGGGTCTTCACACTGACGCGCACCACCACGACCAGCACGCGCCAGGAGAAGACGGTGACCACCACCAACAACGATGAGCCGGAGGAGTAGCTGGAGTAGCGTGCTGCCAAATATTTCAATTAAGAACACCCGCTTCCTTACTTGTTTTTTTTTTGTATTTTTTCAATGCCAAGCGGCCATGTGTGTTTGCTCGAAGCAGTGTGTGTGTTATTGTTGTGTGTGCGAGTGTGTGAAAAATACTGGGTACAAACCAGACAATGTGAATCGACGAATATATAGTATATATATGAATGAAGTTAAGCTGTTGACGAGTAATTATTAATTGTTATGCGCCTGAATTCCAATTTCGTAATAAATTGTTGAAACGCTAAATCTTGCACCTAGCCCCGGCTTGGATTCCTGGGGCAACTCAGCAGGTTTAGGTCCCAGTTCTCAAGTTAATCAATAGTTTCTGTTCTTCACGGATCGGTTAATCTACTCTATATGCGGGAACTACGGAAAACTACGGATAATACTCCCAGCCAGACACAAAAAGAACTCAAGAACTCAAGAGTTCTGTCTTTTCCCTTGTCTACTTTTGTGTATTGTATTATTGTTTTGTTTGCTTGTTTTTATTTTTTTTTGTTCTTTCCGCGAATTCCTCGACTGAGTAAATATATTGTGATTCATCATAACGTGTATATATGGCGTCGATTTTGCTTAACTATGAAATGTATACAGCCCTGCTTCCGTCCGCTTTAAAATTTTAACTTCTTAGAGACTTCATAAAGTGTTTCCGGTGTTAATCATAAGGTGAAGAGCCGTATAATGGTTGTACTTGAGATAAAAGTTGTGATCTTTCCAGGAAAGATAGTTTAAATTTGGATTTTATGAGTTATCCTGCTTCTAAAGCTTTTTTGGAGTTCTTAGTTCACACCTATGTATACCCAGAAAAAAATACAAGAGTTTAACCTTTCTAAAAATATACTCAAGCAGTATAACGAGTTTAGTATAATAATATCAATTCATAATATCAAATGTATACTCAATAGTATAGTTTATACATTCTATAGTTTCAATTGAGTATTTTCGTAGTATTTAGTAGCTAAAATTTAGTGCTTTTCCGTAAGGGATTTAACTCAAGTCTTGGTGCAGATTAGTATAGTTTTTATACTTTCGTAGTATCAAATTAATAAGTAAGAAATACTCAAGAGTATAGAATTCATGTAACAATAGTAGTTTCTATTTATATTTTTTCTGGGTGTAGTTATAGTTCTTAAAACCTATAATTACTCATTTAGAGTTGGCGAAATGATCCCCTAAGACTCCCGTAAAGCTCTTGATGGCCTCGGCTGAATTTCAGAAGATTCGCCCAAGCGATATCCACTGTACACGGGGTGGGATAGCAGATTGAAGAAGAAGGTGGAGTGGCCTGAAAAGGGCAACCTGACAGTTCAATTGGCGCGATAAGAAGAGCGATCCCAGGCATTGCTGGCCGATGACATCAGGCGATGCACAAGGGAGCAGTGAACGGAGCCAAAGCGAGGCAGGAATTCGGAGCTTTTCGGGGGGTTGGGTTTTGCCCCCCACACAGTCTCGTTGTTCGCCCACGAGGTGAGTCAGTCAGTGGGTTCTGTTCTGGAGAGAAAGTGCTGTTATCAATGCTTTTGTTTTTCTGGGAGAGAGTGACTAACAGGCACGTGTTGGCCGTCATTAGCACCGATCAGTCATTATTATTGTGGTCTTCACACGTACAACCTGTAGAGACGACTGGTCAATCTGGGAGTCCATTGGGAAAATGCAAATGCAAATGCAACTGCTATTTGCAATTCAAAACTCGCAATTATCAATATACAGCGCTGGCCAGGTCGTACATGCGGCTAGCTTGACAATCTAGTTGTTCTCTCGTCAGTCGAGAACACGCAAGCACACACATCCCCATAACACATAACAATAATAATAGCGCAAATTATATTGCAATACTTAACATTGATTTTTCTTGGCGATAATTTATGCACAAGTGGTTTTCTGAATGCAAATCCAGAGTGAGCAGTGAGCAATGAGCAGCTCTTGCCAAAGGAAAAGCTCTCAATAAGCTCAGGACGCCTCAAGGTAGGCAACAGATCTTGTTGTGGAAGCAAAGCTGTATAGGACGGATGTGGAAATAATTCATCATTGACAGGTTATAATTGCATTTGTGTAAGTAAGAAGTAGAACAAAAGCAAAGTTTTATACACAAAAAAAAAAAAAAAAAAAAAAAAAAAAACAAGAGTATAACCCTTCTTCGCGTTGTCCTAAAAATATACTCAAGCAGTATAAGGAGTTTAGTATAGATTTTATACTTCCAAATATCAAATGTAAGAAATAGAACAAAGCCAAAGTTTTATACACAAAAAAAAGAGCTTAAGCCTCAAGCCTAAAGGAGTATAAAGAGTTTAGTATAGATTTTATACTTCATAATATTAAACTATACTCAATAGTATAGTTTTTACATTCTATAGATTCAATTATAATTTTCGAGTATTATTTGTGTACGAACCTACACCGAAAATTCGATAACATATTACATTAGCTGGAACTTAGTGCTTTTCTGTTTGTCGCGTTAGTGCTTTTTCTCAAGTCTTGACTAAGATTAGTATAGTTTTTATACTTTCGTAGTATCAAAATAATATGCATCTTAATACGAAATTCTTAATACTCCAGAGTATAGAATTTTTGTAAGAATACTATAGTTGCTATGACTATATTTTTTTGGGTTTAGGAGACTCATTGCCGAGTCGGAACTTTAAAGTATGGGTTAATTTCTGCCCTGAATAGAAAGGGAGATATGCAATTCCCAAACCCCTCTTATCTCCGCCCCTTAAATAACCAATAAACGATGGCAACTATAAGAAATAGGTTACTGTAACTGACAGTATCTGCGCTAACCAAAGACGTCATGTAATGCCAGTGACAATAGCTCCTCAAAACAGTTCGTCAAAGAGGGTATACAAATAGAAATAGATAAGATTAGGGGGCAGTCATAACAAAATATGCAGAAAATAATGACAGCAACAGACAGAGCACAGAGCACAGCGCACTGGCTGAACTGCGCAGATAAATTGAATCGGAGGCGGGCACAAAAAAAGGCAAAATATAAAATATTCACGAAGGCAAAAAATAAAACGAAAAACGAAAGCGAAATCAAACGAAAGCACACAGGCAATTAATAAACATGTGGACCAAAGAGAGTATGTACCGACAGCCTGACAGAGGGGTCGTCTCTGGCTCTGGCTCTGGCGCTGAATGTGCTTGCATATGCAGATAAAATAATTTCGAGCGACCCTACACTGACTTTTCAATCAACGGCGCTGAACATTGACAGTGTTGGGCATCACGTTTGAAATGGACGCATTTAGCGGGAAAGGCACTCGAAGAAAACATTGTGCATTGTGCTAGTTAATACTTCCTGTCCTCAAACTCTTCAAAAATGGCAAGTTCTACAGTTTTTTATTTGCTGTATTAATATGCACAGTGTGCATTGCACACCTAAAAATATCGGTTCAGAAACTATACTATTTTTACATGAATTCCATCCACTTGAGTATTAAAAAGTTCTTATTAAGATGCTTATTAATTTGATACTACGAAAGTATAAAAACTATACTTTCAGTAAAATCACTAAAGCGACAAACAGAAAAGCACTAAATTCCAGCTAACGCGGATATGTTATCGAATTTTCAATGTAGATTCGTATAAAAATAACACTCGAAAATACATAATTAAAACTAAAGAGTATAAAAACTATACTATTGAGTATTTGATATTATGAAGAATAAATTCTATACTAAAATCGTTACTGTTTGAGTATATATTTTTATTTTATAGAAAGATACAATTTATGTTTGGATTCTTTATTTATTTGATTTTTATTCGCTCTCTTGTTATTTTTGCAATGTGTGTAGTTTTCTTTTATAATTTGTAGTGTGACCGTAGTCTTTCTTTTTACTTAATCCTAATTTCATTTAATCTCGGTACTCGGTACATAGTACTCAGTTAATGCTTACAATATTTATATTTATTTATTTATTTAATATTTTTTTATTTATATTTTATTTTATTTATGTAAATAAACAAAAAAAAAAAAAGAAAAAGAAGCGATATAAGTTGGTTTTCTATAGGGACTCGAACCCACGAGTCAGGGTTTGAGACACCGCTTAGCATATGGGCGACTGGGAATTTGAGTGGAAGCGAGATAGGTTGCAACCTTAATGCCTATTAACTTCCATATTTAGCATCCAATTGTAATCAAATTTTAGCAGAGCGTTCAGACAATGATATTTATTTAATATATAAATTATATATAAATCCCCCAACAGAAATCAAGGGCATAGTCTTAAAACACTCGGATTAATGACTTAAGTGGGTGGTAAATAAAACTTTATCTGCGTAAAACGCATGAGGTGACTCTAAGATTTGATTTAAGAATTATAGTTTCCAAGATCTGTTGACTCACACAGAGATACGGACACCGGGTTAGAAACGAACTCGAAGAATACCTTATTTTGGGAGGAGAAAAAGTAGCTAAATCCAAAACTGTAAACAGCACTGACACAAGTTCCGAAGGGAACAAGAGAACAAGTGAGCGGGGTGAAAGGCATATAGAAATTGGAGCGCACCCCAAGTTGAGGCCACACGATCGACGACGGATCGACAGCAGAGGCGGCAGTTTTCAGTCAAAGCTACTCGCATTCGGACGCAGCCATGAGACCAATTCCGGGCACCCTCCAGCTCCTGCTGCTCTTGATCCTCGGCTCATGCCTGGCCCTGCCCATGACCAACGATGACCAGGAGCTAACTTCCCTCGATTCCGTTGAGCATTTGGAACAGCAGCCGGCCAAGGAGTCCCAGTTTGTGGGCAGAATTGCGCCCAGGAACTTGGCGGGCAGCGAGGAAAGGCCCGAAGAGCAGTTCGATACGTTTGTAAGGGAGCTGCAGGCGGTGGGCGTACAGACAGCCGATCGCCGGGATCTACACACGCTCAGCTACAAGGAGCTGGCCCAGCTCCTGGCCCTCTACCAGCTCTCCCAGGGACGCAACTACTACGAGGCAGAGGCAGGTCACAAGGAGCCGCCGAAGCAGGCCATCGACCACTAAGGGAATTTCAAATCGATTGATGATGATGATGGTAACGATGAGTAAGCTCGTTTATTGCGACGGAATGTTAAAGCCAAAGTTCAGTTAATAAAATGTGCCAAAAAAAAAAAAAGAAAAGTGTGAAGGATAGTTTGATCTGGGAGTGATCCTAGGAGGTGATCCCTAGGAATATATTATGGGAGGAAGCAAGGCTTAATTAAATTCTTGTTCAGGGATTTAATAACAGCCTCGGTAGTATTTTACTAGGATTGCTTTTATGGTTTTCTTGAATCTGCAAGGTAACTTAATAATATCTTAATAAAATCCGTGTTACGCCACATCCTTGCTCTTCTTCTCCCACTCGATCTCGGCCAGTCGCGGCGCCTCGCCTATTTCCGAGCTGGTCGCCGTGACCACCAGACGCGGCATCTGGCGCCTTTGCAGGCGCTTGGCCAGCGGCGGCACAAACAGATCGTGCTTGATCAGTGTGCAGTCCGCATCCTGGTAGATGTGCCGGTTGCTGTCCCAGTTGAGCAGGGCAAACAGCCAGGACAAGAGCCAGCCGCCAAAGAAGGCAATCACAAAGCCCAGGGCAGCATACCACATGTAGCTGATCCTGTACAGGTAAAATAAGTGTTCCTCCGCGTCCGCCTCTGCCTTCTCCCCAGCCTTGAAGAAGATGTCACGGGCATAGCTCCTGTCCAGCGGACAGCCCTCCGTGGACATGTCCAGACTCTGGGGCACTGGCTTGGGCTGTCCAAATCCAATCCAGAAGCAGAATGCCAGCGAGATGAGCAGCCCACCAATGGCACCCTTCTGGTTGGCCTTGGTCACATACATGCCCAGCGTAAAGAGTCCCAGGAGCGGCCCGCCAATGATGCCGAATATGGAGAGAGCCGCCTGCAGCAGGCCGCCTATGGAGCCCGCCATGAAGGCCATGCCGATGCAGAGGCCGCCGAAGAACAGCGACAGCAGCTTCGAGTGCCACAGGGTCTCGCGGTCCGTGAGCGTTCGCTTCCCAAAGCAGCGCACGAGAGGCTTGAGGTAATCCTCCAGGGTGACGGCCGCCAGAGAGCTGATAATCGAGCTGATCGTGGAGAGGCTGGCGCAGAAGATGCCCGAGACGAAGAGCCCGGCCAGGCCGGTGTATTCGCCCATGGTGTCGACGACGAAGAGCGGCATCACCTGATCCCGCGAATTGACGCGTCCCTCCAGCACCGGATCGCAGTCGCGGTAATACCAGTAGATGCAAAGTCCCGAGAAGCAGGTGCTCAGGCTCAGCAGGCACAGGATGGGCAGGCACCACCACAGAGCAGCCTGGGCGGCACTCAGACTCCTCACCGCCAGCAAACGCTGCACCTGGGCCTGGTTCACGCCATAAATAGCCAAGTAAGTGGCACTGCCGCCTAGGATCTGTGTGAACCAAGTGTGCCGCTCCGTGGGATCCACACTAAAGTTGGTCAAATCAATCCGTCCATTCTCCTGCGCCACTCGCCATATTTCGCCCAAGCTGCCGGCCTTGACCCAGGCACAGATGATCACACTGAACACAGCGACGAACATGAGCAGCGATTGGTAAATGTCCGTGATGAGGACGGCCTTCATGCCGCCGAGCGTGGCATAGAAGGTGCACACCACGCCGACAATGACGATGGAGAAGACCTGATTGAGTCCGGTGACAGCCTCCAAAGCCAAAGCCGGGGCATAGACCACAATGCCCATGTAGAGGACCATCTGGAGCGAGAAGCTCAGCGAGGCGGCCAGTCGTGTGGCGTAGCCAAAACGCAGCTCCAAATACTCGTAAACGCTGGCCGTTTTCAGGCGATAGAAGACCGGAATGATGAGGTAGGCGGCCACCGGTGTGGACAGCACATACGAGAGATTGATCAGCACGAACATGGTGCCATACTGGTAGTTCTCCATCGATACGCCCAGTATGGTAATGGCCGACATGAAGCTGGCCATCAGGCTAAAGGCCACTGGCGTGACGCCCATGGAGCGGTCCGCCAACAGGTATTCGGTGGTGGTGCTCTGCCTGCCGCCCGCAAATCGATAGTAGATGCCAATGGCCACCGAGATGATCATCACCACGGCCAGGATGGAGTAGTCCCAGGCGCCGAGAGTGGCCATAGTTGCGGGTTCTTTGACTTTGTAGCTCTGACTAGTTTTGCCGCGGAAACTTAATCGCACATCTAATCGCCGCCGCCGCTGGCTGATAAGTGGCCCTAATCGGGGACCTCTTGAGATTCAGCGTGTCTGCGGAACACTCTACGTCTTCACCGTCTGCCGGCTGTCGATGAAATGAAGGCCCAAAAAAAAAGGCACCAACACTGGCAGCGGTTTACTTGGCTGGCTGCTAGGGCCTTTACGCCATTTACGACCCCGCTGAGAGATAGCGCGGACTGTGGCTGTCGCTGGCGCTGTGGCTGGGGACAGGACCCACAGCCTCCCTGCCTCTCGAACTCTCTCCAGGAGAGAGGCAAAGAGTGAGAGTGAGAGAGCCAGGCCAAAAGACAACAGGCAACAGGCACAAACACCGACAGAGTTTAGCCATCCATAAATATTTATTTGCCCGTTCGCTGGCCTGCAATTGTAATCACAGAGCCAGCCCCTCTGCCTCCTAGCCAGATCCAGTCCGGCGGTTATTGAAAATGTACCTGTTTGCTTTACGATTTTTACGAGTGAAATTAATTAATAAACACAATGAGCACAGCCCGCATGCTCTCGCGGAATGTGTACAGCCCAAAGATGCAACTTTGGGGGGCTCTAGATAGTTATTCGACCCTGCCCGAGTGCCATTTAGGCTGGAAACTTGGTTAAAACAACATCTACGCGGGATTTGGGAGTGACCTTAAGGTACTAAGGGGCAAGAGACCTTAGAGCTAATATCTAAATAACTGCCAGACGATAAACACGACACCTGCGATACGAAGCACATGCGTGCGTTGTTGATAAGTTTGGGCAACCAGAAATAGTTGCTATTAATCTCTGGTCCATATAGATATAGGATATATACAGCCCTGTCTATATGGCAAGCAAATGAATCGTGTTTATTGGCGGCACTTGGACTCACCGTGATTTGGTACCATCCAAAGTTGTTGGGCATCAGTTTGCCGAAGCGGCCGCGCGGTATGGGCGATCCGCGACGCCGGGAAGCGGGACGCTCCTGCCAAGAGAGAGAGAAAGGGGAAAATGCAGTTAAATATAGAACTGGTAACTGGGAGTAACTGGGAGCTTACCCTAGCAGACGTAGTCATGTCATTCATATCATCATCCTCGTCCCAGCGACGCACGTCGTCGACCCGCAACTTGATGTCCTTCTTGTTGTGCGGATACTGATTCGGCTTGAAGCTGACGCGACGCTTGTTGCGATCCTTGCGGCGCTGGTGGTCCTCCACCTCTGTGTATCTCAGTGGTTAGTACGCCAAACAGAATAGAAATGTCTTTTGCACACACAACTCACCGTCAAATTCTTTGAGTGCAGAGTAACGTCCGCCACCGCCTCCTCCGCCATGGCCGCCGCCTCCACCGCCGCCACCGCCATTGCCACCGTTGTGATTGTAACGCTGTCCACCGCGCTTCGGCATCGTAAAATTTTCACTTCACTACAGGGGAATCGACAAACAATTCCGAAATTTATTGTGCTATCCGGCCGCGCGCGTACACGTTTTGTTTTCAATGTCTCGCGGAGTTTTGCTTTGTTTAAAACATACAAAGCGCCGCCTGCCCCGCGCGGAGATGGGATACTTAAATAGTTAGTCTATAGGCTGGAATAATAACGCACAACTCCGGCCGAAAAGTGTAAAATTTTCACTTCACTACAGGGAATCGTCAAACAATTCCGAAATTTTTTTGTGCTGTCCGGCCGCGCGCGTACACGTTTTGTTTTCAATGTCTCGCAGAGTTTTGGTTTGTTTAAAACATACAAAGCGCCGCTTGCCCCGCGCGGAGATGGGATACTTAACTAGTTAGTCTATAGGCTGGGATAATGACGCAAAACTCCGCCCGAGAAGTGTAGATTTTTCTAATTTCAGTACGAAAAAGGGCAACGCAATTCCATGAAATATTTTTTATGGTTGTATGGCCAGTGTGACCGGATGCCGAGCGGTCTATCGATTACTGCGGGAAAACTATTGCAGTGTCGGCACTTTTGGCTATTTTCAAGCTAGATTTGGGTGTTTTTTAGACAATTTTCGTGTGTTATTTATAATTTTAATCTAGTTTTTTATAACAATTTGTGAAATTATTTTCCTAAATCAAAAATGTGTAACAAATTTTCTTCTTCTTATACAGATGGAATATGTAAAAAAAACTTAATTCACTAATAAATATTATTTGGACATACCAATGCACAGGTTTTCATTTAATTTGTTAATTAATATTTTTTTTATTGACATTCGGTTCTCTATTTTGTACATCATAGTACGCTAAGAACTGCAAATATTAACCAAATTTCAAATTAATACTAATTTTTTTGCATTTATTCAATAGCATCAAGTTGGCAGCCCAACTGAAATCCGGTTTCATTATCACCAATATGCCCGACCGAAAGAGACCTCTGAAGGTAATCCCGGCTGATTCCGAGGCCCAGCTAGTGAAAGGTCTGGGCGATCTCCTACATCGCTGCTCCCAGGAGGCGCTGGCCAGGCAAGATAAATTTAGCGTTGGGCTCTCAGGTGAGGATCTCGCCGGTCAGGCAGATCGTGCGTGCTGATAAGCCTGTCTTAGGGTGACCTTGCCAGGTGCTCCCATTCTCATTCCAAAGTCAAGTGCCTTATTCTGTCGTTCCCGTTAACAGGTGGCTCTCTGGTGCAGCTGCTGACAAAGACCCTGAAGGCGCGAGCGGGTGATTTGAACACCGCCAAGTGGACGTTCTTCTTCTGTGACGAACGCTATGTGCCGCAAGATGACAGCGATTCCACCTACGGCGCCTACAAGGCCGAGTGGCTGACTCAGCTGCCGGGCATCCAGGACTCGCAGTTCGTCAAGGCCGATACCGCCAAGTCGCTGGACGAATGCGCCGCAGACTATGAGGAGAAGGTCCGGGACCAAGTGGGCTGCGGCTGCCAGCCACAGTTTGACCTCCTGCTCTTGGGCATGGGACCTGACGGCCACACCTGCTCCCTGTTCCCCGAGCAGCCAGACACGCTGCAGGAAACCAAACGCCTGGTCATTCCTATCCGCAACTCTCCAAAGCCGCCTCCGGAGCGCATCACCTTCACACTGCCGCTGATCAACAATGCCAGGGATGTGGCCTTCGTGGTGACGGGCGCCGGAAAAGCAAGCGTCGTTAAGGTGAGTCAATGGTGAATAAGAACTAACGAGCTAAGTAATATCCTCCTCTCTTTCCCTATTTTCTTTCAGCGCGTGTTTGTGGATCTGGACAAGGAGTTTCCCGCAGCCTGGGTGAATCCCACTCAAGGGCAGTTGACGCTGATTGTAGACGCGGGAGCTGGAAAGGAAATAGGGGCCCTAAAATGAAAATTATTAGAATGATGAATCTTGTAAATAATATTATTATGGTCATGGCTTTGAAATTTTGATATTTAAATTTGTTGTGCTTAAAAATATCTTATTTAAGACTTGGAAGATTATATTTTTGTAGTTTCTTTATTAAAAATTATTTAAAACTGGCAATAAAGTTTAGATGGACATAATGGACATCATTTGAAGATTTTTTAAATTAAGATCTGTGTGTGATCTTGGCATTTGATTTACGTATGAGAAATTAAGCCGGTTAGACCTCGAGTTAGCTCCACCTTTAATAACAAATATAGGTCCCCTAATGTACAAACATTAATAAATTAATTTAATTTAATTGGTTTCTTCATTAAAATTAGAAAAAGCCAGATTTGGCTTGAAAACTAAAATCGAGTGCATAAATCGATGACAAAACCTACCGCTTATCGATTTATTCCGAATGTGACCGTTCCACCCAGTACGACCGCACACCCAGTATGACCGCATTTGGGGTCACAACAAACGCCTTGTATTGGTAAAAAGAAAATTGAGGAAATGCAGCAACAGCAGCGGCGGTAATTGTTGATGCACCCAACAAAAGCACTAGCCATGGCATCGCACTACCCGCACCCGCAGCCGGAGCCGGGTCCGAAGCCGGAGACGCAGCCGGCGGGCAGTATGTTGGTCGCCCTGGACGCGGCTGACGCGGATCGCGTCTGCCGCGTTTGCCTTAAGGACGCTTCCCAGGATGGCGAGCTGCACTTCATCTTCGCGGACGGGCCGGTAGAGCTGGGCGCCAACTTGGCGCGCATCCTGGACGAGTGTACGCTGAATCCGTGCGAGCGGCACGATGGAATGCCGTCGAACATGTGCGGCTCCTGCGCGGAGGCAGCCCGCAATGCCTACCGCTTTAAGCGGAATGCCGAGCGCTCCTACTGCTCGCTGGTGGCCCTGCTCGGCCGCTCCCCCCAGCTAAAGAAGAGTGGCGCCGAGGTGGGCACCCAGACCGACCAAATGGCCCTGCTGCCCTGCGAGATGTGCCACGACCAGTTCCTCAACAGCCTGGAGCTGCGCCTGCACCGCAACCGGGTGCACAGGACGACGGCGAAAGAGGGCACTGAGGGCAGCGGCGGAGCCGGCGAGGAATTCAAGTGCAAGTTCTGTCCGCAGCACTTCCCGCATCTCCGGCAGCTGCGCAGCCACTTGGCGCGCAGTCACGAGCAGACCGCTCGCCTCCAGTGCGCCCACTGCCAGCGCACCTTCAGCCGGCGGGATCATCTGTTGCGTCACATGCGCAACCAGCATCCGCACCTGGACGATGACCTCTTCCACACCTGGCCGCCGGCGGACGAGAGCACCATGCAGAGCTCCGCCGGCGATGAGCTCGTCTCCGCGGAAGTGCTGCTCAACGAGGAGGAGGACGACCACGATGTCGAGGGCGATATCTTCCAATGCAATACGAATCCCATTTCCAGCAACGAGGAGGACGACGACGAGGACGAGGATAACGTAGAGGCTAAGCAGACACTGTGGCTGCACATCAAGCCGGAGCCCTGCCTGGAGGCCGAGGAAGTGGACCTGGCCACGCAGCTGAAGCTTGAGAAGAAGCGGAGGAGAAGGGAGAAGGCGGCGGAGGCGCGTGCCGTGAGCGCCAGTGAGTCGCCAGTGAAACGTAAGTGCCTCTAGTGCTCCTATAGGTGTCACCTAATCCCTTGTTTATTACACAGATGAGCCCCTGGCCCCCGGCGACTCCCACCTTAGCATCAAGCAGGAAAGCCAGCTGGTGGGCAGCGAGGACGAGTCACCCATGGGCGTGGAGGAGTTCATGGCGCTGCACGTCACCGGAGAACTGCCGCTCAGCGATGAGGAGCATTTCGGCGATTACGGCGACGACGAAAGCGCCCTGGACGACGACGACGACGACGAGGAGGACGACGATGAGGATGGAGATGAGGAGGATGGAGAATTTAAGCTCAAGATGGAGCCGCTGGACGGTGACGGACAGCTGCCAAAGAAGTCCAAGTCCGGCCGGCGGCGGCGGCGCAACAAGGGCGGCGAGCCCAATCCCGAGAACCGGTGCGATGTGTGCCAGCGCACCTTTTCGCGCCACTGCCACCTGCTGCGCCACAAGCTCTCGCACCTGGAGAAGAAGCCCCACAACTGTCCGCACTGTCCCAAGGCGTTTGCGCGCAGCGATCACCTCAAGGCGCATGTCCAGAGCCTGCACAGCAACAAGGAGCACAAGTGCGGCATCTGCGAAGCGGCCTTTTCCCGCCTGGACGCTCTGGAGCGGCACAAGGTGAGCAAGCACAATGGCGAGGGCCTCGAACCCGGCAGCGAACTCAAACTCCAGCTGGCCGAGCACACTTGCGAGTACTGTGCGAAGCGTTTCTCCAGCAAGACGTACTTGCGCAAGCACACGCTCCTCCACACCGACTTCCTCTATGCCTGCAAGAGCTGTGAGGAGACGTTCCGTGAGCGTGCCGAGCTAAGGGAGCACGAGAAGACCCACACCGGGCAGCGCAACTTCCTCTGCTGCATCTGCGGCGATAGCTTTGCCCGCAACGACTACCTCCGCGTCCATATGCGGCGCCACAACGGCGAGAAGCCCTACAAGTGCCGCTACTGTGTCAAGGCCTTTCCCCGGGCCACCGATCTCAAGGTCCACGAAAGGTAAGCATTTAATGTAGCATTCAGGGAATCAAACCGGAACCAGTACCGGAACCGGAACCGAAACAGAACCGATTGAAATTCAGAACCGGAACCGGAACCGAAATGAAGAATTTTTTTGAGAACCGGTACCTTTTACCGAAATGGAACCGAAATACGATTCGGTTTGACTCCCTGGTAGCATTTAATCTTATATCCTGCCAACTTCTCCCCTCTAAAAGGTACCACACGAACACAAAACCGAACCTGTGCAATACCTGCGGCAAGAGCTTCCACCGGGCCTACAACCTGACCATCCACATGCGCACGCACACCGGCGAGCGGCCGTACAAGTGCGATCAGTGCCCCAAGAGCTTTACGCAAAGCAACGACCTCAAGGCGCACATCCGGCGGCATACGGGCGAGCGGTACAAGTGCCCGCACTGCGACGCCTACTTTCTGCAGCTGTACAACATGCGCAACCACTGCCTGAGCGCCCACAACAAGCACATCGAGACGAAGACAGGGCGGCTGCAGCGAACGGGCCTGATGGACGACGGCGGGCAGTCGCATCTCACTACCGTTGTGATGCCGCCAACGCACCTGGGTGCGGTTCCAGCTGTGGCGGTCGCTGGTACCGAGAGCTCGTCCTCGACCACTGTCATCCATTCGCCGGGAGCGTATAGCAATGCGACATCCGCGGGACTGGCTCCGGTAGCTGCTGCTGCTGTGCCCACGGCGGCAGCGTCCACCACTCTGGATGGCACCAGCTTTGCCCCGACGCCAGTCAATGCGGCGGCGGCGGCAGCACCCTTCGGGGCTTTTAACTTTCCACCCGCCGTTATGGGTAATTATGTTTTTATTTACCCCTCGAGTGGCTTTTAGCCAACATTGCATTCGTACGAGTGAAAAATTAACAATCTAAGGCTGAATATAAGAAAAAAGATAGCTAAAATGTTCTGTTATAAGGAAAAAAATAGCTATAGCTTAAAAACTAGCTATTTAACTCTAAAAATGGCTAAATCTAGCCACACAGTTTCAAATTTGACTGCACCCGATTCTTCTGTTCCCTTTTGTGCAGTCGCATTATAACTGTGCGGCTAGATGTAGCTTTTTTTAAAGTTAAATAGCTCGTTTTTAAGTGCTAACTATTTTTTTTTGTTGCCATATTACATTTTAGCTGTCTTTTTTCTCATATCTAGCCATAGATCGTTCATTCTCACTGTCAAAGATAGCTAAAATGTTCTGTGATATGGCAGAAACAAGAAAGAAAGCTTACTTCGGTAAGTCGAAGTTTGTATACCCAGTTGCAGTCTGCAATTGGATCATTAAGTCGATCTATTCTGATAACATTTTAAAAATATTGTAGTTTTTACATTTTTCTAACATTTACCTACACATTTTCGTATAAATCAACCGATCGCTTCTATGGCAGCTATATGATATAGTTGTCCGATCTTAATGAAACTAAGACCGTAATTCTAAAACCGTAAAAAACAGCTATATCTCGAGATTTATACAAATACGTTGAGAAACAGAGAAGTTTAAATTTGTTTTCATTAATTTTGCAATCATTTCTATAGCAGCTATAAGATATAGCGGTCCGATTGGCATGAAATTTAAAATGTAAAGCTATAATATAATTAAAGGATCGTATTTATAATTTGAGCCTAATATCTTCAGAAATAGAGAAAATATAACATTTTGGCCTATAGTTACTATGACAGCTATAAGATATAGTGTTCCGATTCCGACATATATACTTGCTGCAATAGAAAGAAGTTTGCAGTCTGCAAAGTTTTATTAAGATAGCTCAAAAACTGAGAGACTAGTTTGCGTAGCAACGGACAGACGTTCAGACGGACTTGGCTAGATCGACTCGGCTAGTGAGGCTGATCAAAAATATATATACTTTATGGGGTCAATGAGTCTTCCTTTACTGCGTTGCAAACTTCTGGGCAAAATTGTAAAACCCTGCAAGGGTATAAATATAGCTATAATTTAAAAACTAGCTATTTAACTCTAAAAAAAGGCTAAATCTAGCCACACAAATACAATTTGACTGCACCCGATTCTTTTGTACCCTTTTGTGCAGTCGCATTGTAACTGAGCGGCTAGATTTAGCTTTCTTAGAGTTAAATAGCTAGTTTTTAAGTGCTAACTATTTTTTGTGGCCATATTACAGAACATTTAAGCTATATTTTTTCTCATATCTAGCCATAGATCGTCCATTCTCACTGTCACTCACACAAATGCACACAAATGCAATGTTTGCATCTCTTTTAAGATCATCCTGGCAAGATCGAACCCAAACGAGAGGCCCCTATATTGCTGTCCTTGTCTAAAAGTAGTTCTTTCTCTTTTGGTTTCAGCGCATCTCATGTACAACCACGGAGGCAGCAGCCAGCACAGCCAGAGTGGCAGCGACACGGGCAAATAGCCATCGCCTTGGCCCTACATCCTGCTCTCGCTCCTGCTCCTGCTCCTGCTTCTGCTGCCCCTCGTCCCCCCCCGAAACACGCACACACAACTATTCCAGTGTAGTTTTAAGCTCTGTACATAGCCGGAGAACCAGACCCAGAATCCGCCACCGGGCCACCGGCCAATCAAATTGTACATCACATGCGCAGGCAGCCGGGCAGTCCTGCCTGCCTGCCGTTTTATCGTGTTAATATTGTATTTAATAGTCGAATAAGAACTGCTGCGGTGTGAACATTTTTATAATTCTTACGTCAGTGCGTATGTATAGCAAAGTAGAAGTCAATCCCCAACCCATCCCCCCTAATCGTTTCATTGATGAGCAAATAAATCCTGAAAATATAGTGAACAATTTTTATTTTAACATCGAGGTATACGTAATAGAGTGCAATTTAATTATTTGGAATGTTTGGTGTGAATGTTGCATTTGAAAAAGGGTAGTTTCTTCTTGAGAAATGATTAGTTACTTAAGGTTAGGCCGCAGCCGGTGCCGCATTTCGTGTGGTCAAGTTTTGATTATCTGGACTAACCACTTGCTGCCTGGAGTACCTACGTCCTGCCAATCCTTGTGGATTTGGTTATTGAAACGTTTTTTATATGTATTTTTATATTACGGACTTAGTTATAGAAAAATGTATTTAAATGTTTATTCTCCTTATTGGCTAACGAAAATTGGCAGTTAACATTAAAATTTAATCAATTAATAACACCTCTTAACAAGGTAAGATTAAAGTGACGATGGCACCTTCAACTTCAAAGGTTTTTGATATCAAATTTTGTGACGATTAATAGTAACGTTAACAAAAATAAATTACAAATAATTCAACTAGTTTCGTTTTCGGCACTAAGCTGTAAAATACCTAGCCTTTGAAACTAAAGAGTAGCGTGTCGAATTAGAAACTATTTGAATTATTTGTAATTTATTTTTGCTAACGTAATAATTATAACAAATAATGTATATTTATTTGCTTATCTTTCTCCCATTTTGCCAACACGTGCCTTTAATTTTGAATTCACTTTTATTCTTGTGTTTCATGTCTTTATTTTACTTTATTGTATGGAAAATTTTGCCACGCTGAACAAGTTCTTTAGCCCCGATCTATTTTGGATATATGTATGTTTAAATATTTCATCCAGTCACCGGGTGGCGGGTGGAGCCTTCAAAGAAATTTAAACAAGATTTTAATAGGCTCTTAATCGTTTTATAAATCTTTTCTTGGAAATACTATAATTCATCAACAAATAATAATCAAAGTCCGGATTAAGAACCGGCCAAAGTTGTGGGCAACTCCGAGTTCTTTGTTTTCTGCAACGAAAAGGAAACACCATTTTTTTTTGGTTGGGCATCGGAAATAATATCCAATAAAAATATAAGACTTACAAAATTCTTCCTATTTTCTCCATGGGAAAATTTCAGAGCTCCCAAAGGGGGTCACGTTTCACTAAAAGTTCAACAAAGACCTGTTGCCCGCGGTCTCAATTAAAATGTACAAAAAATCCACTCAATTTTGCACTTCTAGGACCGCTTGCTCCCCCGTCCACGCTTTGCCTGTAATGTACTAGCAACGCAACAACACCAGCTTATAGGTTTCGTTCAGTAACAAGCGAATAAATATTTTGTCAAAAGTTCGATCTAGGTGACCTTGCCCTTTGTCTCGAAACGAAATGCTATCAAGCAAACATTCAGTGAAAACTTTTACATTCAGTTGAAACTTACGAGTCGTAAGGGTAAGGGAGAGTCTCCCTTACCCAAAACTAAAATCGGAATCAAAAATATTTTTACAAAAAAAAAATTTACAATTTCTCAACATTTTTACTCGAAAAATTGTATTGTTTTGTTTTATATAAAGAAACATTTCCCTGTCCCGACACCAAGTAAGGGTAAAATTATTCAAAATTTTCGCTGGAGTAATTGCATTATATCCTTTTCATATTAGAAACGTGAACATCGGAGGGAAATAAGAAACATCGAAGTAAACCACCGAAACCAACATGATCCTGACCCTCGTACCCATTGCGAAACCTGAAAGAATGTCCTCGAACTTTCACACAGTGTCCCTAAATATTGTGGTGCACAAAAGGGAAAAGTACTCAATGGTAAGACTGCTCATATACGTCAACGAAACGTTGGATTGTAACCTTAAGATTATGGTTTATTGCCAGGTCCTCTGTAGGATGTTTCCCAACTCAATTGCAATTAACAAAGTAAAGATGTACACCTCTTCTGCCTACGATTACCCTGTCAAATTGCAAGCAAGTTTCAATGAGCTACAGGTTGCTCAATATTCGTATATTCCGTGCGGGGACCTTGTGAAGGGGCGAGGCCATCTCGAGTTTTGTAATCGGATAATCAAATTTTATTTCACCAACTAAGAGCGGGACTATAACCCCAAAAAGCAAGGAACATCTCTGCTGAGATGGTCCTTGCTGCCTTGGGGTTATAGTCCCGCTCTTCGTTGTTGGTGAAATAAAACTTGATCATCCAATTACAAAACTCGAGATGGCCTCGCCCCTTCATGAGGTCTTCGCACGGAATATATTGCGTAGCCTTTAGCTTATTGAATCCAGCTTGCAATAGTTTGTAATTTGACATGGCTTTTGAGGCCTTCGGTTCCCAGTTGCCAAGATGGTGGAGGCAATGATGCCGGACGAGTCGATCCCTTCGCCTATGTACCGATGGCGAAGCTTGTCTGCAGAAAGTCTCGAAAGTCGCGCCTGTGAAGAAATCCCTCCCTTGGAACTAAACTATACTTTTGAAAAAATTAAATTTAATTGCTCTGAATGAAAACATTAATCAAGTTTTTTTTTTGATCCGCCTCATACAGGTGGGTTGGGGTCAAGAATTACAAACGAGAAAATAAGTACGATATGGCATTAGCTACATATTCTGACAATGGTGCTTCACAGTTAAGCTTCATACTCAGACACGCGAAAAGTGTTCCTAAGCAATGAGTCAAAACGAGAGGTCAATAGTCACCCTCTTGCTCTATCGTACTGCTTAGGAACACTTTTCGCGTGTCTGAGTACGTAGCTTTATGGAGCAGGCACAGAATACGAAACGATTTGCTTATCTCCAGAAAAATAGGTCGGAAATGCCGAATACTTCTAAGAACCGCAAACCTATAATAGAAATACCTATTACATAGCAGTTTTGCTATAAAACGTAAGAGTCTTTGTTTTTAATGTGGAAAGTTAGCTTGATCATCACCCAAAGACAATATCTATCAATTTGAGGGTTCTTCAAGAAACCTAATTCCTTGTAAGTCCGTCAGGATCAAACAGATCATTCAGCTTTACTGATTCGCTTCCTATAAGACACCTTCCTGATTATTATTATTATTACATGGGCCTTGTTACACCGCGACCAGATGTTAGGTCTTTTGTGCCGGCCTGTAGGATTAGGGTAGAGCCTCTATACCTAGGCTTTTGATAAAGAAGAGCACCTTCCTGATACTCCCCAACGGTCACTAGAGGCAGCTACAACAGGAAAAGAGGGTCTCCATCCAGGGTAGCTTCAGGTCATTCCCTTTTAGTTAGCAAACTGAATTTTATTATCATAAAACAGAACATTAAGAGCAGCAAACACAAGAAACACAAACTGTAAACCGAGTAGTAAGTAAGTAAGTAGGTAGTATTTACGTGCTAACTAAAGTTAAGGTAATATATCCTGTGGAACTAAAACGGCCGACGCGACTGCACCACCATCAGGCTCTCCCGTGGCGACGGCAGGTTGTTTCTGTTGGCCTGCGGCTCCTCCTGGTGCTGCTGCTGCTCGCCCTCCTCCTCCTCCCGCATGGTGCTGGCTACGGCGTGACGCATCATCCGTGGCGCCTGCAGGCGCTGGCGCGGAAGCATTGAGGAGCGGCCGGGTGGCTGGAACTCGTCGTAGGATACCCCCTGCTCGGAGTTCTCATCTGTGGTGTAGTCCGTGTCGATCGGTGTGTTTTCCTGCTCCGTGGACTTGCGGCGTGACTTTTTGCTGGCCCGTGCTCCAATGCTGCGCCTGCCCATGCCGCCGCTGCGACGCAGGGTCGTCTCAAGGACGCGCACCCGCTTCAGCGGCGACTTGGTGGCCTTCAGCTGGCTGTGTGGCTGATTGACGGTCAGCAGGCGCTGGGCGGCACTGCGCATGGCTGGCGACGCCTTGATGGAGTTCAGGGAGCTGATGAGGCTGCGCTTGGCGTTCGGCGTCCTCGGACCCGGCTGGATGCCGCCCGATGGATGCAGGCGTTTGTGCAAGTTGCCCGTGCTCTTGGTGACGTTCAGGGGTCGCAGGTGCTGTTGCGAGGGCGTCTTGCGCAGCGACATGGTCGAGCTGGACATGGTCGACATGTTGCGAAGCGTGCGCGGCGTCCGAGGAGCCGTCGAGCCCAGAGCGGGCGGCGGCATGATCTTGCTGGCCGAGGAGGCAGGCGCCTTCTTGCGGGCGGAACTCTGCAGCTTGGCCTGGCGATGGCGCTCCCAGTCGGCGGCCATGCGCTCCAAGATGTTGTCGCCGTGCACCAGGAAGGCGGTGTTCTCCTTGGCCTCGTACGCCTGCACCAGCTCTGTGATCTGCTGCTCGATCTTGGGCAGCTTCGAGGTGATGGCCTTGCGCTCCTTCTCCTCCTTGAGCAGCTGGCCGCCGCGATTGTTGAAGCGATTGGGCTCGCTGGCCTTGGCCTCCAGCGCCTCCATGCGCGCCCACAGCTCCGCCCGGCTTTCGTACAAATCGAAGATCTCCTTGTTGCTGTTGTAGAAGCTCTTCAGGTCGTCCAGCTCCAGCTCGTGCAGCTCCAGCAGATCCTCGTTGTACCAGTCGTTGTAGTAGTTGGAGAACCGCTTGCGCTCCTGCGGACTCTTCAGGGTCAGATCCCACCACTTCTTGATCTCCACGCGCAGCTGCTCGATGAAGGTCTTCAGGTTCTGCCTGCGCAGGGCCTGGCAGCGCTGCAGCTCCTCCCGGAGCACGTCGTAGGTGTACTGTGTGTAGGCCGTCGCCTCTCGCACCCGCCGCATGGCATAGTCGTCCGTCTCCTGCAGACGCTCCCACAGAACGTGAATCTTCTCGCGCATGTCGTCGATGCGCTCGCGCAGCTCCTGCATCTGATCAGCGAGCTCCTTCTGCATTTGGCGCAGCCGCTCGAAGGTCTCGGGCGTGAGGCAGTGATCCACCTGGTTCAGCAGTCGCTCCTCGTACTCCGTGTGCGGCAGGCACTCCAGCAGCTTCATGTTGCTCTTGATGCTCTGGCGCAGCTGGTCCATCTCCTTGAGGCGCTGCACTCGCTGGCTGCGTAGCTGCTCGAGGTGATCCCGGAACGCGTCCATCTCCTCCGGCAGCGGCAGAGGATCCGCCAGCAGGGGCAGCGGCAGCTCACCCAGGTCCTCGCAGAGCTGTTCCTGCTGGAGCAGCAGCTCGCAGATTTCGGCGCGGCGCCTGCCCAACTCCTCGCGCAGGTGCTCGATGCTCTTGTCCAGCCTCAGCTGCCAGATGACCAGCGGTACGTCGTCCGGCCGCTCGCCGATGTCCACCGATTCGTGGAGCAGGCGCGTGAGGTCGCTGGCCTCCGCCCGTAGTCCGGCGATTTCATCAAGGATCGTTTGCTGCTTCTCGCGCGACTCGTTCAGCAGATCCGTGTAGAAGGTCTGCGCATGGTCCTTCAGCCTGTGGAGGAACTCGCCGCAGGTCTTGGGCTCGAAGATACGCAACCACATCGCGTGCAGCAGGTCCACATGCTGGCCCGTCATCTCCAGGATCTCTGCCTTAAACGAGGCGAAGTTGTGGCTATCCATGGTTGATTTTGTTTGAGTTCTGATGTCTGGACGTTTGTTGTTTGATATTTGTTCTATTTGAAAGGCATGACTGTTGGCCAATTGCCCACTGGAGTTTGAGACGACGATCTTCGAGTTGAACGCGCTGGACGGTGTGTGTGTTTATTGCCGAAATTAAGTGACGCCACCGGTAATTTCAAATTGAAATGGCGGCTGAAAATGTTGCTGGAATCAGACAAGAAAAATACTAAAATGTGACCAGAAAATACCAGAAAAAATGTGCCCGAAAATACCAGAAAAAAGTATGCGTCCAGGGCTGGAGAACAGGCTGGTCTTTTAGTGTGACCTGCTGTCATGGGGGAGAAAGTCCTCTCTTTTTTCTGGTGAATTTCAGTATTATGGTCGGAAAATCTGGCGAGCACACTGCACTTTTCCGCCAATTTAATTAAATGTTTTAATGGTTATTTTATTTTAAAGTTAAACCATACCTTACCATTTAATATTGCTTGTTAAAATTATGCCCATTTTGAAAAATAGCTATATAGCGCTAGTTGCTATTTTCAAATATATATAGACCTAGTGGGAAAATTTTAAACACTGAACAGAGCTGAATTCAGTGTTTGTTTCAATTTGCAATTTGCATGCAATATCTTAATTTAATGAAAAAAGTATATAAATCATATGTTAAATATGCATGTATGTATATTATTGTTCATTTATTAAAAGATCCTGCTATAAATCACAAAAAAATCCCTATTATTTGAAATTAATTGCGTATAAATCGGGTTTGTTTTAGTAGAATACTTATAGAATACGGGTGGAGTTCAGGTAGAGTAAAACCACAGATGAGTAGCTGGCTCGCAATTGCAATTTGATGCTTAAGACAGAAGTCCGAGGGGGATCCTCTGTGACTACGGCGAGTACAGCTCCAGCCCGCCGCCACTGTCCTCGCTCTCATTCTCCTCGCTGGACGGCGCCTGTATACGGACCTGCGGTATGGGACGACCTCGGCAGGGATTCCTGCTACCGGTACTGGGCCTGCCAGTTCGCTTGCCCCGGCGCAGCGAGTGCTCCAGCACACACACCTTCTTCTGCGGCGACTTGTGGAGCTTCCGTTGGGAATTCACCGCCAGGACGGTGGCGGAATTGTTGCAGTCCAGCGACGTCATTAGATTCCGCTTGGCGGCAGCCGCCGTTGGCGAGGTGGCATTGCCGGGATTGGGGTGCCGCCTCTTCTGCAGATTCCCCGTGCTCTTGGCGGCATGGCTTAGGTCCACCTTCGAGGGGGTCTTCTTCAGCGATGACGAGGATCCGTACATGCCCGTCTTGGTCTTCTGTGATTTCGGCGTGAGTGGCGGCATCATTTTACTGACCGCGCCGGCGAGCTCTTGCTTCTTGCGGGCCGAGGGCTGCTGCTGCTGCTTAGGCTGGCGGAGCCGCTCCCAGTCCGCCGCCATGCTCTTCAGGATGTCCTCCCCGAACACCAGGAAGGCGGTGTTCGCCTGGCTCACATAGGCCTGCACCAGCTCCGTGATCTGTTGCTCGATCTTGGGCAGCTTGGACGATATGGCCTTGCGTTCCTTCTCCTCCTTGAGCAGCTGGCCGCCGCGATTGTTGAATCGATTCGGATCGTTGGCCTTGGCCTCCAGTGCCTCCATGCGGCCCCACAGCTCTGCCCGAGTGGCGTAGAGCTCGAAAACCTTCTTGTTGCTGCCGTAGAAGTCCTTTAGGCTGTCCAACTCCATCTCGTGTAGCTCCAGGACATCCTCGCTTTGGAAATCATCGGTAAAGTAGCTGGTGAAGCGCTTGCGCTCCTGCGGACTCTTCAGGGTGAGATCCCACCACTCCTTGATCTCCAAGCGCAGCTGTGCAATGAAGGCCATCAGGTTCTGACTGCGCAGCGCCTGGCAGCGCTGCAGCTCTTCCAGGAGCACGTCGTAGGTGCGCTGTGTGTAGGCCGTCGACTCCCGCACCCGGCGTTTGGCAAAGTCGTCGGTCTGCGGGAGTCGAGTCCACAGTACGGCGATCTTTTGGCGCATCTCGTCGATCTGTTCGTGCAGCTTCTGGACCTGAAGGGCGTACTCCTTCTGCATGTGGCGTAGCTGGTTCAAGACCTCGTGTTTTGGGCACTGATTTCCCTGATCGAGCAGATGCTTCTCGGAGTCAGTTATGGGAAAGAGTTCGAGTACCTTCATGCTGCTCTTAATGCTCTGGCGCAGCTGGTCCATCTCCTTGAGGCGTTGCACTCGCTTCTCGCGCAGATCATCGAGGCTGTTCCGGAACGCTTCCATCTCCTCCGGCAGAGGCAGAGGATCCGTCTGCAGGGGCAGCGGCACCTCGTCCAGCTCCTCGCAGAGCTGATTCTGCTGCAGCAGCAGCTCGCAGATCTCGGCGCGACGCCTGGCCAGCTCCTCGCGCAGGTGCTCGATGCTCTGGTCCAGCTTCGCTTGCCAGATGACCAGCGGTACGTCGTCCGGCCGCTCGCGGATGTCCACCGACTTGTGAAGCAGGCGCGTTAGATCGTTGGCCTCCGCCCGCAGGCCTGCGATTTCATCAAGGATCGTTTGCTGCTTCTCGCGCGACTCGTTCAGCAGATCCGTGTAGAAGGTCTGCGCATGATCCTTCAATCTGTGGAGGAACTCGCCGCAGGTCTTGGGCTCAAAGATGCGCAACCACATCGCGTGCAGCAGGTCCACATGTTCGCCCGTCATTTCCAGGATCTGCGCCTTCAATGTGCTGGCACCGTGCGTATCCATATGTGATGCAGTTGTGTGTGTTTTCAGTCTATATGAGGAACATGCCAATATGCCAATTGGACTGGATTCTTAAGGAAAAGGATTTGTGGATATAGAAAGTGACGCCGCTGGTAAATTCGAAGTTCGAACTGTACACCAGTGTGACCGCGCCGATATCGATAAATAATTATGCCAGGGCCTCAATAAATACTATTAAAAATACCATAAATGAGAATTCGTATAAATTGGTTTTTATTTTAATTTTTTTCTGAATAAACCGTTAGAGTTCGTAAATTTAAAATTAAAATTAAACTAGTCAAGACACCATTTCAAAATTATGCTAATATATCAATACAACGAGTACAAATATTGATCTAAGGTGGTGTTTTGCTTTAAATAATTGTGCTGAAAGTTGATGGTACTGATAAAATTACTTGGCTAACCGCCAATTTATGCTTTTTAAATTTTTTAAGCTAGGCTTGTAAAAAAGTATGTACAACTCGTCTTCTGCTGATGAATCACGATGACTGATCGGCAGTATTCACCACACTATGGTAGGAAATCCACCACTGATCGCAGTGCTCGGAACTCGGCCATTTTCTTCTCGTTGGCTGGTCACACTGTAGGGCGTGTTTGGTAAACAGTTGGCAGACGACTCTAAACGACAATTTTAAAGTAATTTTTTTTACCAAAATGGGGGCGTCCAACCGCAGCACACAAGTGGCTCTCGGCTTATCCGCGTTCTCCTTCTTGCTCTTCCTTATCGCGTTCTCCACACCGTATTGGCTGGTCACCGATGGCCGCTTGGAAAATCCGCGTTTCACCAACCTGGGCCTGTGGGAAGTTTGCTTCAATAACTTCCAAGACATTCACCGATTCTTCGACAATCGCTTCAAGGGGTGCATGTGGGTCTTCGAGGAGGAGTATTACATCATCCACGACTTCCTGCTGCCCGGCTTCTACATAGCCGTGCAGTTCTTTGCCACGCTCTGCTTCGTCATGTGCCTCATTGCCCTGCCGCTGACCCTGGCTTTGCTGCGCACCTCCCGCGACGATGACCGCAACGTTGTGCTGCTACTGACGGTGGGCACATGCCAGGTTGTGGGCTCAATATTCGGATTCATTGCCGTGGTCATCTTCGGGGCCAAGGGAGACTCGCGCGACTGGATGCCCGGCTGGCAGAACAACGATATGGGTTGGTCATTCGCTTTGGGCGTGGTTGGAGCCGTGCTGCTTATGCCAGCTGGTATTCTCTACATGATTGAGGCGCGCCGTGAGCGCTATAAGCGTCTGAACGAGATCAGCAATCGGCAGGTCAGCGAATTCGGAGACGATTACTATCAGGATCAGGCAGCAGCAGCAGCGGCGGCCATCCCATCAGCTCCTGCGGCGCCGTCATCCTATTTTGCACCGGAGCCAAGCCGCCCGCGTCGTCCCCAGCCAGGAAGGGCACCACCGAGCGCCCCCGCACCAGGAGGAATTCAAACCGATATTTAACGAAAAGCAAACGAATTAGTATGTGGAAATATTTTTACTTTAAAGTCCACGAATTCATATCCGTCCAGAACAATGAATCTGATCGTTAAGAATTATTATAAATCGAATATCATTCCATTAAAGTAGGAACAAAAATGTAATCAATTTATATCCGTCCCTCTCAAGCTATTTTATATCGAATATTTGCATGCACAAAAGACCATTCCGTTGGAATTTTAATTAAGAAAAAACCGATGTAATCAATAATTCACATCCGTCCATTTTAACCTTTTTGCTAATGTAAGAATGTGTTATTTCTGTTACACTGACTTATTTTTACGCCCTTTGTTCTTTGTAAGTGTCCTTGAAAGAAATGTAGACTTTAAAAATGCAATAAGTCAGTGGATCCCGGCTACACGTTTACTTATTCCATTAAAATATACAAACATAAAGCCAAGCCGGAAAAAATAATACATTTGCGGAAGCATAAAGAAGGCTTTTAATCGCACCACTGATACTTCTCTTTTACCATATGCTAGTAACTGCTATTACATATCAGTATGTACTGACAAAATGAGATCCATTGTATTTTAATGGTTATTAAAAAATATAAAAATAATGCGTTTTGATTGTATTTTTGGGTGGAGATTTAATCCAGTGGATATTTTAATATTGGTACTCGACAGCACAATTGTAAACTTGATTTTTTCATTTGTCACCAATGATTAAAGTACCATGTTGATCACTTCCAACTATTTCCAGGATCAACAACAAAAGTGGTCATAATATTATTATTATTTTTTTTTTTTTTTGCATATTTATAGAGAATCTTCCAATCTAAATTTTTGTAATAAAATAGTATTATAGCATTTCAGAGTGTTTTCATGTAAAAATCGCTCTGGAAATTGAAAATAACTAAAATTTTGTCACTTTTTACTGCTTTTAAAGGCATTTTTATACCCTTGCAGAGGGTATTATAATTTTGACCAGATGTTTGCAACGCAGTGATGGAGGCATCGACCCCATAAAGTATATATGTTCTTGATTAGCATCACCAGCCGAGTCGATCTAGCCATGTCCGTCTGTCTGTCTGTCGGTTTCTATGCGAACTAGTCTCTCAGTTTTTGAGCTATCGAGCTGAAATTTTTAGCATAGTCTTATATCTTTAGCACGCAGTATATATGTCGGAACGACCGAAATCGGACTACTATGTGCTATAGCTGCCATAGGAATGATGGCGAAATTAATGTAAAAAAATTTTAACTTCTTTGTTTTTAAACTTATTTTAATAAATGTTGAAATATAGCAGTTTTTTATGATTCTAGAATTACGGTTTTCATTTTTTTAAGATCGGACAACTATATCATATAGCTGCCATAGAAGCGATCGGTCGATTTATATGAAAATGTAAAATTCTGCATGTAAAATGTAAAATTTACAAAATTCGAAATTTTTTCAACATTACTAAAATGGTTCGATTTTCAGTGATCCAATTGCAGACTGCAAGGGTATACCAACTTCGGTTTACCGAAGTTAGCTTTCTTTCTCGTTATTAATTATTTCCCATGCAAAATATATGAAATGTTTGCACTTTTCCTACCAAATCTTTAGATTGAAATCTAATTTAATATATCTACATGTATATAAAATATAAAGTTATTCATAGGCAAGCGTGGGGTAAAAAACGTAATGGAAATCTTGTAGCGTTTACAATGTACCGGTAAAAGTCAAAAATAAACTTTTAAAATAAATAAAATAAGAGATATATTTAAAAATAGCTTCGAGAAATGAAAAACTACATTTTTTTTATTGTGACTTAAAGTTTTTTGCAGATTTTTGCATTTTTCAAGCTGAACAACAAATCTTCTATTTTTTGTATCGTTCGCGATACAATATTTTCTACGAATAATTTCGAAACGACGATTTTTCGACATGGTTTTCTTATTTTTTATCGAAAATTAATAATATCTCTAAATCACCTATCGAGTGTGCCGATCGAAATAGTACCATCGCTAACAAAAGCGGGAAATCAATTGTTGTTTACGTTTAGTTCATCTTATATATCTTACAAAATGAGCAAGAAGGGAACACGGGCCAGCAAACCCAAGCCGGATCCGGATGCAGTAGCCTCCGGCAAGAAATCCACGGCCACGGCGGTAAAGAAAGTACTGTTTGTGTCGCAGAAACTTCTGCCCAAAGATGCGAACGAAGGCAGACTCCAGCTGGAGCGGTTCTTTCATCCGGGCCAGGGAAAGGATGCGCTGTTTGTCACCCATCCCGATGGGCAGATCATGGAGCTACTGGAGTACACCGAACCCCGTCGCAGTTGGCTCGTGAACAGTGAGGTCTGCTCTAATGGCCGAATCTATATGACCACGCCGCTGGATCCCACGCTCCTGGGAATCCACCACCTCCGGAAGCATTGTGCGCAAAGTGGGTTTGCCAATAATAGGCTCGACTATTGTTTTGATTGATTATTTTTATCGTTTTTCCCGCAGGAGCAATGTCGCTGGACAACATTGCGGTGGAGGAGGCGAATACGAGTCGCCTGCTTACTGAGTTTCTCAGCCCGGAGAGCCTCAAGTGCGTGGCAGATGTGAAGAAGTCCGGGGATCAGAGTTTCTACAAGTACAACCAAGAGCGAACGCTAGCCTGGCTGGCCCTAAAGACGCGCCAGGTGGCCGGGATATTGAAGGAGAAGCAGGTCCACTGCGGTCACAGTGCCCAGTCGCAGAATTTTGTTCGCAGCGAAAAACTGGCTACTGAGACTGCCACCAGCGAAATGGATTACACGCGCGTGGCCTGCGACATTGTGGGTCGCTATCTGGATGCAGATCTGCACGATCTGCTCACTCGGTATCTGCACATACCGAGTGAGATTCAGGCGATTGTTGAGGAAAAGACGGCTGCCCAGAAGCGGAAATCGAAGGCGGGACAGGACGAAGGCAGCGACTCGAAGAAGATCAAACTGAATGACAGCGATATTGGCGCGAAGCTGAAAAGCAGCGGTCTGCTGGACAGCGATGGGGATGCCATAACGTCGCCCACAGCCGCCACTGCCACGCCGTTGAAGGAACGCTCGCTGACCGCCAAGGAGAAAGCTTTGGCAAAGGGAGCCAAGGGTACCAAAAGCATCGCCTCGTTCTTTAAAGCCAAGTAGATAAGGTAGACAGGTATAAAAAACATTTTATTTGGAATTAATAGCTTTTCTTTAGAGATTCTTGGATTCCTTCAAGTGTCACTTTCTTAATTAATTATTAATATTTTACTTTTAACTACAAACTTCGCACTGTTGTTCATAAAAAGTTTTTATTTTTTTTAACAATATTGTTTTAACTGCAAAAATATCTACATATGTTATAAGAACTATTTATCTATCATCTATGGATTGCTACAAAATTACATAATTTACTAAAATGTGTACCTTCTTAAATTAAATAATTTGGATTCATAATGAGAATTGGGGATCATAGTTTAAAAATGGCGCCTTGCTCAGGCGCATGCGCACTGTAGCCGTCTCGCTCCCATCCCACCACCTGGCCCAGAACTGCACCAGCTGTTGGGGTTGCCAGGATCTGTGACAATTCCGTAGCGTGCTTACTGGCGTTGGCCCTGCAAACGGGGGTGGCAGCCCTGATTTACTGTTACAAATCTGCTGCTCCTTTGTTTCGCTTCGTTTTCTCGCTCAGTTGTTGCTGTGCGCGCTCCCACGTCCGAGGCTAACGGTGAATTCAGCTTTCTACGGCGATTCGCATTTCATCCCCCATTCCCCCCACACCCTCGCATTCGTTTATCCTGCTGCTGTTGTTGTTGTTGTTGTTTTCTATATGCCTTGAAATTTCGGGTTAATAACAATCCCAAAAAGCGTCATTTATAAGTGCTGCATTAATTGAAAGTAAACGGAATAAAAAGAGTGCGTCACACGAAAAGAAAATTTTCTTTGGCGTCGTTTGTCTGTGTGTGTGCTCTCTCAGCTTGTGATTTTATATGTATGTGCGTGTTTCGTGTGTGTGTGTGTGTCTGTGTTCGAGTAATAAAAATAATAAACCTGACAAATACAACAATTACAACCACGAAGTTAGCAACAATTTTGTTTTGTATTTAACAGCAGCACCAGCAGCAGCAGTAGCAACAAAACCAAACGCACAAAAGCATGCAACGGTAAACTGTCAAGGACAAAACAAAACGCCGTTCTGTGTGTGTGTGTGCAAGTGCAGCAACAAAAACAACACCATGTGGCACAAATAACGGGACAGCAAAGTAGCGAAAACAAAAAAAAATATAGATAGGAAAACAAAACAAAAGGCAGGAACAAATCACACACGAGGCTAAAGGAAAACGGAGGCTGCAAAAATAGCGAAACGGAAAGGGGAGCCAAAAAAACCCCGAACCCCCACTCCCTCCGGACATTTGGCGCCAGCACGGGCAGAGGCAGCGACTTCGACTGCGGCTGCGACAGAGCACCATGTGGTGGCTCTCTTCCTCTTTTACGTCCACATCCACATCCTGTGCCCCTCCCACCCCTCCCCTTTGTCGCACGCTGCATTGGCTCCTGCCCTGCTTCTTTCTCTTCTTCCTGGCGCTGCTGCCTGCAAACGTAAGTGCATTCGATAAATTTAAATTAAATTCCAATTGCGTTTGCTTCTGCGAGAGAGCAACCCCCGCGGCAAAACGGAAATGAATACATTTCATATTTACACACTTTTTTCGACACATCAAAGCAAAAAAAAAAAATAACGGTAAACAAAATAACAACACAGCCATACGGTGGTAACTCGATAAAGGCGAACTGTTCAGAAAATAACAATTCTAATGGTAGCTTATAATCTCAAGTTGTAAATAAATACAAAATAATATAATTAAAATAATTTAACATATAGAATTTATATTAAATATTCCTTTGCCTACTTTTTGGGGCCTGAGAACTGGTAGATATTCTAGCTAGGAATATTGAATCCCTCAAAAAGCTGATCCAAACTAAGCCCCTAAATGTTACATCGTGAAATGAACAAAATTTACACAGAAAATATACCTCAAACATTTGTTTAAATACTTTTTGATACCTCTTGAAAGGATTTAAAGACTTAATTCGTGAAAAGAACAAAATTTACACAGAAAATATACCTCAAGCATTTGTTTAAATACTTTTAAATACCTCTTGAAGGGATTCAAAGACTAAAATCGTGAAAAGCACAAAATTTACACAGAAAATATACCTCAAACATTTGTTTAAATACTTTTAAATACCTCTTAAAGGGATTTAAAGACTAAAATCGTAAAAAGAACCAAATTTACACAGAAAATATACCTCAAACATTTGTTTAAATACTTTTAAATACCTATTGAAGGGATTTAAAGACTCTATTGATTTATGTATCACCTCCGATTAACTATCTGATGTATTATAATGCGTGAGCTTACTTTGGTTTATTTTTTATATTCGAATAACTGATATACTTATTTTTAAAGATTTTCATAACCATTCTACAATTTAATCTACATTAAAGGTTATGGCCACTGTTTTTTAAATAAGCGTAAGTGCCATATCAATATTGCATGCACCTGAACTTAAATTTGATTGCGATTGGATTGGATTCCCCACGGCAATGAACAAAATTAGTATTTTCATACTCTTTGTGGCAGTCACAAGTCAACAAAGTAAAAGATAACCAATTCTATATAAAAACTGCTAGTGTCTGCATTGCCAAACAGATTAAAACGTTATTTACGTCACAGAAAAAGAAGAAAATAATATTATTGTATGTACCAAATGCACTAAATGAATAAGGGAGCTGGAAACTCTTCAATATTTGGAAATAATTCAGTGCCAGCAGCGTAACTGAGTGCACTTTTACCCGCATTTCCATCGCAGCTTTCCCTTTTTCTGCTTTATTATGGCAGCTGGTTGTTTATGGCTTGTTGGGGCTCCTCTTTTGGGCCCAGCGCGATATTGACAATGACATTTTCATTTGCCTTGCCTAGCCCCCACTATTTGTTTTGGCTTTGTTTTTTTGTTTTAAAATTGCCACGACAGAGAGCTAATTGCTGCACAGAGAGAAACTTGTAAGAAATGTAAAAAAAGTACAAAAAAGTAGTATTAACATTTTCAGGGCTTAAGGATTCTTAATTGGTGAAGAGAATATACAACTATATTTTTTATTTCTATCTATAAGCTATAATCAAAAATATTTTACCATAAATTCTGGACCTAAGATACCTAAATCAATATCTGCAGACATTTTTTTAAATTGATTTGCAATAATATCGAGACGTAGCAGTTATTTGGGAACTCTTTAGCTGAAAGACTACACTTGTAGATGTAACATCCTTCCCGAATGTTGCCACATTCCCTCAAGACTATACTTCTAGATGTAACATCCTTCCCGAATGTTGCCACAGTCTCTCATCAGTTACCAACTGGCTGATTTTTCCCCCTATTTCCTTACAGGTGACGGCTAGATTTTGCGAGGGCTGTAGCCAAGGATGCTGCACCCAGGGCTGCTGTCCGCCGTACCAGGGCGGACCACGGCCCCTGCCGCCGCCCTCGGAGCATGTCCTCAACCTGTTCTTTATCAGTCACTGGTTCTTTTGGTAAGTGCGAGTCCGGTACAAGTGCCATGGTCATGGGATGCATTTGGAGGGATGGGATGGGATGGGATGGGGATGGTCGATGGTCGATGGAGAATTCCCCGGAGGCCAGCTGCAAGGCCGATCGGCTGGGCGGACCTCCAGCTGATTGGCATTGTGTGGCATGCGAGATATACTTATTATTATTGGCAGCAAAGGTGGCGCCCAGTGCCAGTGCCAGTGCCGGCACTGGGTTGCGTCAAGTCAAAAGTCGAGTCAAGTCGAGGAGGGGCGGGACTTATGCAAGCGACATTGCCGGTGCCTCCCCAGGGGGGGCCCCCGATGGGCAATGGCAATGCCAACTAATGAGACACACGGCCCACAGTCGTCGCTCCCGCTGCACTGCTCACATAATCCCATCTCTTGGCCGCCGCCGAAAAGGCAAACAAATTTCAGTCGGAATTCGATTACGGGCACAGCAGGACACGGATCCACACGCAGCCGCAGCCGCAGCCAGGGAATGGGCTTCTTCATCCAGTCGCGCCAGCTGCAGACCGAGCAGTGAATCCGCCTGATCTGCTCATGACCACGAAGTGATTTCTCAGCTTTCATCTTTTTGCCTTGCAGGTGCGTCGTTGTGGCCATTATCCTGGCCATCCTGTGCGCCTACTCGCTATGGAAGAAGCGGCGCACACTGTGTGGCTGGGGATTCAACGAGCATCACACCCAGTCCGAGGGCGACTCGGCCGGATCCTGCTATGCGCCACCGCAGTATAGTCGCTGCAACTCGTTCCATCATCCACCGCCGCCGTACACGGAGGTAAGCATCCTTAGGAGCATTTAAATTCATAAGAATTCCTTCCTAATCCCCTCTTTCTCAGGTGACCTCCAAGCCCGACCTATATCCACTCGTCTTCACCTGCAACAGCGACGCTGGGGGAAATGGGAAGGGCAACAGTAGCTCCAGCTACCTGATGGTGCAGTACTTCCGCAACTACATTGTCCGGCCGGCGGCGGGCGGTGGCTCCCTCAGCGCCGCCAGCACCGTGGATTCCCTTAGCTCCAGCTTCATCTGCAATGCCAACGAGGCGAACACCCTGGTGCCGCCGCCTTATTCCCGGGCAGCCAGTCCGGAACTGGGACTGCATCATTATGTGGCCCATGCCCATGCCCATGGCGGACATGGTGCCGCCACCAACCATCTGCGATCCATGGAGCAGGCGGCGGCTGCTGCTCAGCAGGTGCAAACGGCTCCGGTGCATCATTACGGCCTGCCAAGATCAGCGTCGCAGCTGGTGGAGCCGGATGCCTACCAGCCGCGACTGTTCCAGGCCGTCCAGGCGCAGCACTATGCCACCGTGGCCCTGGGCAGTGCGCCCGGCGGTGGAGCCCTCTACAGCACCCGGCTGCATGCTTCCCACGAGGAGGGAGTGGGTGTGGGCGTCGGCTACCTCCAGTCCCAGAGCGATCAGCACTTCCGGTGCATGGCGAACAGCAGCAGCAGCCTGAGCGACATTTTCGTGAACAACAGCTGTGTGGCGGGTGGGTATATCCTAATGATTTATTCACGAATCGAAGGGTTTCATTTCCTCTCTCTCTTCCGTTAGGCATTTTGCCCGATGGCGCTGGTGGAGGAGTAGGAGGCGGTGCCGCCCAGAGCGCGGAGAGTGGACCAGCCACACAGGCTGCCTCCCTCAGCAGCCTGGCCATGGGCGGCGTAACGGGAGCCTCTGGTGGATCCGGAACGCCTGTTATCTACAGCAACGGCTGCATTCAGCCCAATCCCCTGCACAGCCTGGAAAACTGCTGCCAGCCATCGGCCCAGGCATCGGGAGTAAGCAGCCTGGCCAACATTGGGACCCCAGGATCGCCGCCGCAGGCCACCAGTCCCACGGGCGAGGTTCGCGAGATACTCGACCAGATTCGTCAGCTCCAGGCGGGCGTTAGCTACGAACAGCTCCTGCTGAGCGGAGGAACTGGGGCCAAGCCGCGGCTGCAACACACCCTATCGACGCCCTCGAACTCGCAGCAGGTGCTCCAGCCCATCCTGACCACATCGGCATCCATTTCGGGCGTCAGCAGCGGGAGAAGTAAAAAGTTCTTTGGCTCCGGCAACAAATCGCAGCCCAACAAGGCTCTATACATACCCATGGCGGCCATAGGATCGCCATCGGGATCGGGATCGGGGGGAGCCCAACGCTGTGTGCTCAAGAGTCCCGTGAGCAGCGTGGTGAGCGGTGCCAGCTTCTTTGTCAATCGTGGGCGCGTGGCCCGCAAGGGTTGGATCACTCGGTCGGCGCCCACGACTCCCGGCAGCGCCCTGCCCCCCAATCGCCTGGGCGACGATAGTCCGCTGCTGCTGAACGAGCACGATGAGGATGCCGAGCACGAGGAAGAGGAGGAGGAGGAGGAGGAGCACCACGATACCGACAGCGAAACGGAGGCGGAGGCCAGGAGCCAGCGCCAGCGCCAGCAGCAGCATCGCCACCATCGAGGGCAGCACAGCCATCGTCGTGGACAGCTTGAATAATAGTGGGCGTGTGTGGTAGTCACCGAGGTCGCCAGTGTCATTTAGTAGTTGTTGTTTGTAGCTCAAGGTTCTCCCCTAGGATTAAGCTTTTAAACGAAGGCGAAGCGGGCAGGACAGCACGCTTCCTAGGCTGACAAGAGAGAGTGTAATCGGTTAACCTTAAGTTAAGTCACTTGCAGCATGAGAAAGCGTTCTGGGAAATGAAAAGGTTTTTTTAAATTTTAATTCTCCAACAAGACCAGTTTCACTTGGGGGTTAACTTGGGTTTAAGAAGGTTCCCAGTATTTTGTATTATTTTTTTACATTTTAAAAACCCGTTTTCTCAATGTCCGGTTAAGACTTAACCTCAGTTTAAATTTATTAAGAGCCTAGCCTAGTATTTGACATATATTTGATAGTTTCACTTGGGGGTTAACTTGGGTTTAAGAAAGTCCCTAGTATTTTTTAAATATTTTTTTACGTCTTGAAAACCCGTTTTCTCAATGTCCGGTTAAGACTAAACCTCAGTTTAAATTTATTAAGAGCCTAGCCTAGGCTGACAAGAGAGAGGGAGTGTAATCGGTTAACCTTAAGTTAAGTCACTTGCAGCATGAGAAAGCGTTCTGGGAAATGAAAAGGTTTTTTAAATTTAAATTCTCCAACAAGACCAGTTTCACTTGGGGGTTAAGTTGGGTTTAAGAAGGTTCCCAGTATTTTTTAAATTTACTTTATACATTTTGAAAACCCGTTTTCTCAATGTCCGGTTAAGACTTAACCTCAATTTAAATTTATTAAGAGCCTAGCCTAGTATTTGACATTTTATTGGACCAAAGACATTAGAATCTTCAAGATGGGTAACGCCATACGATATTTATGCTGGCTCCAGGCTCTCTTCAAATTGTGTTCAAAAGTGCATTCTATTTTAAGACTTTTACGCTCGGAGAGAGCGGCAAATTCGTTGCCAGCTGAAAAATGGCTTGCATATTGCAAATCAAATGTATGGATGTTCGGCATCTTAGTGATTATATTGGTCTTTGATGGGACTCAGCATGGAGAAGCAGGTCTTAAGAGTCACAGGTTTAAACAAACTTACAAGGCATACAGACAAACTCTTTAAAAAGCTTGTTCAGACTGGAGAATTCACCTGTAGAAAATCAAACAAACAGCATTTAATAATGCCACATGAATTTCTACATTCAAATTTGTATTATTTCATTTGTGTATATTATTTATTGATCATTAGTTGCTTTTGTCTGACCCTTTTTTGGCCCAATGGGTTCGAGCTTCAGAGCCACGCTAAATGTTGAGGTAAATGTACTGATAATGAGCCTCCTGCTTGTATTTTGGCCCAGAAAGTTCTGCAACATTTGTAAACAGCTGGAAAAATATTCAAACTTGGTAGTAATAGTTTTTAAAAAGTTCCATCGCCAGAAATTACATCATTATTTCAACAAATCAGTATTATTAACAAAGCTTACCACAAGTATATCATTATTTAATCTTTTTCTTATGGTTACAAGAAGAAGGTGTCGGTTTGTTGAGCTTCCACGAATAGATAAACAATTGAAATTTATAGGTCCTTTTCATTAGCTATTAAGCGAACAAAAAACAAAAAACGCCTAATTACATTTTGTATAATATGTAAAAATTAAAGAGAAGGAAGGTTTCATTAATTAATTGCAAGTAATAATGTTTACTCCAAACTCTTCTTAAACTAAGACTTTCAAATGTTGTCCGACATTCGGAGGAGTTTATTCCATTCTTGAGATAGTGCCAGAACAACTCTCGATTATTATTTGAAAGTAACTCTTGAGTTGCACTTGAGAAATTTTAAACAGGCGACAAATGGAAAAGCGAAAAATTGCACAAAATTTAATATAACTTAATACCAAATAATACCAAAAAGAGCAGAGAGCAGAAATTCAAAAGTTTGTGTCGCCTAGATGGAGTTTTTGTAAGTAAGTGTAAATTGTAAGAACGCAAACTCAGTCGAATAATCCAAAAAGAACTAAAACTTAAATTAAAACTTAAATAAAAAAACACAAACAGATAAAGATGCAGCTACAGATAGTTTTGTGCTATTAAGGAAATATGTGTGAAATATGCAAAACTGTGTAGGCATTCGGTTGGAAATTAAGGCACAAGCACTAAGCGGAAAATTAACAATTAAAAAATCGAAAAAATCTAAAAAATACGTGAAAATACCAAAATGAGACTAAGAGGCTAAGATACGGATGCAGAAAGGAAAGGAAAGAAAACGTTTGAATGCAGCAGTGCCTTTTCAACTAAATAAAAAATAAAAAACTAGACAACCATTAACCACAACCACAAGAAGCGAGCCACACTTGAAATAACACACATAAAATACATCAAATCTAAAGGGGATGGAACGAACAGGAAGGCCAACCATCCACAGAACAGAGACACGAAACAATCCAATGAACAAGGCAATATTTATAAATCTGCTTAAGCATTAGAAATATAATATATGTATGTACGAGTGCGAGTACGACAATTACTTTAAGTGAATTTTACAATTCATTGGCATTTTGGCGCATCAGTTTCCTTGGGTCCTTCGTCGATCGAGTTATCAGTTTTTCTGGCTTATTTCAACACGACCCAGCAGCTCGTATATCTGTGCTTCAATACATATACATAAATATACAACTTAACAATTAATTAAATAATTATTTAGCATAGCAAAACTGAAAACTAATTACTGAAAACTGAAACAGCAGCGCAGTCGTCAAGGCAATTGTCTCCAAAAGCAAGTGAATTGTTGTTAGGATGGGAAAACGAAAACCAAAACCAATAACCAAAAAAAACCAACAGACAAAACAAACAAAAACAAAGAACTAAGAGCCCAATTTAAGTCAAATATACAAAGATGGAAAATATAACAATAAAAGAAAGAATTCAACAATAACGTTTTTCATTATAAGCAATTCGGAAAGGAGATGGTAACGCAAGTACCTGCCATGTACAGCAAAGCAGCAACATAAGAAGTTCCACTCAAGACTGAACATTCCACTCGTTCTCAGTTTAGCATTACAGGTACTCCTTTAAATATTTTGAGTACGAATTGTTCTCAAATAGTTTACAGTTTGATCTCAGTTTGAGCATACAAGTTCTCAAAAGCGTAATAAAATTCTCAATATGAGTATTTGTGTTCCTTAAAATTGTACTTGTGAAAGCTCCGTACTCAGACACAAGAAAAGTGTTTCTAAGCAGTACGATAGAGCGAGAGGGTGAGTATTGACCTCTCGTTTTGGCTCAATGCTTAGGAACACTTTTCGCGTTTCTGAGTACGGAGCTTAACTGAGTAAAAAAATCTCAAAGTAAAAACAAATGAGCTTGGTCATTATTTGAGTACATTTTCCTCATTTTGAGTAAATGTCTTCTTACAAATTCTCTCTGCATGCAAAGCAGCAATATCAGCTTACGAGCTCCACTCAGTATCAAACGAGAGAGTTTTTTTTTTCTTAGCTGCACTTTTTCTCTTCAATTGCAAAAAACAGGACCTACTCACAATGAGATGGCTCTTTTCAAGACCAAGTTCAAAATTTGTTACCCTATGAGGGGCCCGAAGATAAGAATCCAACCACCTGCCAACAACGTATTGATAAAAAGTCACAACAAACTAAAATAGAATTTAAAATAGCAAAAAGCTCAAAAGGCAAAAGTTTGCAAACAAACTCCCCGTAATACTGTATTGGGCAAGGGCCCATCGATCTAATCAGATTCACGTCTTCTTGAACTTTGAAACTGTGAGATTTGAGTAAACTCCTAACAAAACAACAAAAAGGAATACGACAACCTAGAGTCCCGACCACAGAATACCCGTTCCTCAGATCCTTCCATACTTTCGGGCGGAAAAAATACAACTAAAGAGGTTATCGACTTCCATTAGTGGTCTCATCAAGTTAAAAGTTGGTTTGGTGTGGATATAGTACGGGAGAACTCTTCCCCTATTAGTTTTTGGGAATAAAAACATATACCTTAGACTCAACGGTGTAGGGGGTATAATCAGTATACTGTATTAATATAGATGGAAGCCTAATCTTAAGACAATAGTAATGCCTGGCAATAATCTGCCATCGACTGCGAAAGAAAACGATAAGCGAAAAGCTAGATTTCTAAATTCGAACGTAATGCTAATCAGCTGGCACTAGACCCCCGTACAGTCATATATAGTGATATATGGAGTGCTCGAGAACCCAATGGATTGGGCTTATCCGAACCATTTGATGAGCTTACGCAGGACTTAAATGGAACCTAATTATTTTTCGTGAAAGTACATTCAAATCTTATTCAGTTTAATAAGAGGATTTTTTTTTTTTAACACTACAAACAGTCAGAAATGTAGCTCAGGGGTCTGGTTACCCAAATATCTTCTCATTTCTTCCCAGCATAATTCTTAATGGTCTTGGTCTTTGACAAAAGCTTGCCCTGCGCCAATGGAACTCACTGGCTGTAGGGCATTAGGCCATCGAGGAGGTTAGCAGGTGGAGCAAGCGGCCAGTGGTCCGCGACTAGTTTTCGCCGAGACCCCGAGCACGACACAACGATGGACACCTTGCTTTCTGGCTGGACGCGATCCGGTGACTTCCTGCAGAACCGATGGGAGGACATTCTCGACGTCGTCGGCGAGGATCCGTGGCGCCTTTGGGTGCCGGTCAGCACGCTGGTCATATTCTCCGTCTACTGGCTGTACGCGGGCATATTCACGGTGATGGACATCACCAACCGTCCAAAGTTCCTGCGCAAGTACAAGATCCAGCCGGGCCAAAATGAGCCCGTGGATCTGGGGCGACTGTGGAGCGCCGTGAAGGTGGTGCTCTTGAACCTGACGGTGGTGAATCTGCTCACATCCTGGGTGTTCTTCGAGCTGGTCTTCAAGACGGAGAACAGCAGCGACATTCGGGTGCTGCCCACGTTCCGGCGTTGCGTGCGGGATGTGGCCACCTTCGTGGTGCTGGAGGAGGTCATGTTCTACTACGCCCATCGCCTGTTGCATCATCGCGCGGTCTACAAGTATGTCCACAAGAAGCATCACGAGTGGACCGCCCCCATAGCTGCCATCACCCTTTACGCCCATCCCGTGGAGCACATCGTTGCCAATCTGCTGCCGGTGGCCACATCCCTGGCAATCCTGGGCACCCATGTGGCGCTCGCCTACGTCATCTTCGCCCTGGCCATCGTCAACTCGATGAGCGACCACACGGGCTACAGCTTTCCCTGGTCAGCGGGCTCGGTGCGCTTCCACGACTACCACCATGCCAAGTGGGTAGTCTTTCCCTTCGAAAACTCGCATTCTAATACTGAATCTACTCCTGAATCTTCTCTCGGCAGGTTCAACTACAACTACGGTGTGCTGGGTCTGCTGGACAAGCTGCACGGCACATATCGCGTCACTCCCGAGCTTAAGGTTCCTGGCCCAAAGACTAAGGGCAAGCCTGGCAAGAGAAAAACTAAATAGGCGGCGTCTCAAGAGGGGATTTTACATATATGCTTAGATATTTGTTTGTATGTTGAAGAAAAAGTGTAAATATATGTATGTACATTCATTTATTGCCAAGTTGGCAGAAATATCAACCAAAAGGTAATTTGATTCAGTCCTAAACATTTAGATATGGAAGTTAATTACTTAATTAATTAATTACACTTATCGCGCCACTCCCGAGCTAAAGGTTCCTGGCCCAAGGAATTAGGGCAAGCCTGTCAAGAGAAAAACTAAATAGGCGGCGTCTTAAGAGGGGTTTTTTTTTAATCTTTTACAAATGTACATATATGGTTAGATATATATTTATGTATGTTGTAAAGAAAAAGTGTAAATATATGTGTATGTACATTCATTTATGGCCAAGTTGGCAGAAATATCAACCAAAAGGTATTTTGACTCAGTCCTAAACATTCAGATATGGAAGTTAATTACGGATAATTTGACATCAAGATGCTTTTTCAATATGTGTGGTTTGCCTGCAATGTACAAGCAATGTACGAGCGGCAAAGTCAGCTTAGGGTTCCGTTCAGTAGCGGTTCTTCTTAGTTTTGTTGTATATCCGAAAGTGTATATGTTGAGCCGAATGTACAAGCGCCTTCTTCTTTGGGCACCATTTTTTACAAATGTACATATATGCTTAGATATTTGTATGTATGTTGTAAAGAAAAAGTGTAAATATATGTATGTACATTCATTTCATTTTTTGATTCAGTCCTAAACATTCAGATAGGGAAGGAAGTTAATTACTGATAATTTGACATCAAGATGCTTTTCTAATATGTGTGTGTTTTGCGGTAGACTCCGTTCTAGGTTTGCCTGCAATGTACAAGCAATGTACGAGCGGCAAAGTTAGCTTAGGGATATGGACGTTAATTCCAGATAATTTGACATCAAGATGCTTTTTCAATATGTGTGTGTTTCGCGTCAGACTTCGTTCTAGGTTTGCCTGCAAAGTACAAGCAATGTACGAGCGGCAAAGTCAGGTTAGGGTGCCGTTTAGTAGTGGTTCTTCTTAGTTTTGTTGTATATCCGAAAGTGTATATGTTGAGCCGAATGTACAAGCGCCTTCTTCTTCTTTGGACACCATATTTTGCCCTTTGTTTATAAGCAGGTAATTTGAGTTTTGGTATTTGTAGAGGATTTGGAAGTTAATTACTGATAATTTGACATCAAGATGCTTTTCCAATATGTATGTTTCGTGTCAGACTCCGTTCTAGGTTTGCCTGCAAAGTACAAGCAATGTACGAGCGGCAAAGTCAGCTTAGGGTTCCGTTCAGTAGTGGTTCTTCCTAGTTTTGTTGTATATCCGAAAGTGTATATGTTGAGCTGAATGTACAAGCGCCTTCTTCTTCTTTGGGCATCATTTTTTACCCTTTGTTTATAAGCAGGTAATTTGAGTTTTGGTATTTGTAGAGGTACAGCCTTAGTTAATAATACTGGAGAGCATTGGCAAGCGTCCCAGCAGGGCTAGCTTTAGAGTTAATTAGAGTTTAAGGGTCTCAATTCGAGCTCTATGTGTTCCCTGAAATTCATATGACTAATAGGAACTGGGTCGAAGATCAATGTAAGATTTGGATGTTTCAAGCTCTGGGATATCAAAAGTTCAATATTTGATTTATACAGGTGCAGGGTGAGGGGCACACTGCGGTTATCCAAAGCATATTTCATGGCTGACGGACTCAGAGCGAATAAGCGATACTTTAAGAAGTTATCATAGATGTGCAGGACCGTTAGTTTGGGACATATGGTCAGTACCTGCCAGAATTCTTGAGCATTGCGCCAAAAATTTGAGCCCTCCAAGTGCAGTGTCTCCAGAAATTCATATCGCTTGAGTAAGGAGTTTAAGACGGGGCCAGGAACTCCAAAATAACAGCCATCACACATACCATCGTGGCACTTCAGCCTAAACACATCCCTTCCACGCCTGTAGCCGATGAAGTGCAGCAGCTCATAGCTGTCCAGGTCGTAGAATCGAAGCCTGCGCAACTTGGGCAACTCGAGAATTCGGCGTGCAATGTCCGGTGTAAAGGTTACCTCTATATCCAGTTCCTCCAGATCCAGCAAGGTGTAGATTGGCTCTAGATACACGCTCGGACTTGAGCAGACGGGAATCGAGATGGCCAAGAGCTGCAGCTTAAATTTCTTGCAAATTTCCTCAACGACTTCTGGTGCCCAGTAATAGGACACAGACATGGCGTCCAGCTTAACGATTCGATTCCACTTTGATATATGTTCGCCTCTGTACACGAAATCGGGCTCAAAAAACGTCAATGCCTGAATATTTGGAAAGCTCTTCACCAAAATCTCTATGTCGTAGTTACTGTCGTAGGGTCTGGGTCCCCTCCAGTATTCGAGAGCCCGCGTCTTGGGAAAGCAATGCTTATGAAGAATATCCATCTCATCCATTTTGAATCTAAACAGAGTAATGACTTCCACAGTGTTTTTGATGGCCTGTAGAAAACCTTCGAGCAGGTCGGGATTCTGGTCGAATTCTTCGCCCAATTCAAACTCCTTCTGACGCGACCAGGTATAAGAAAGCGTGGACTTCAGCCGAGAGGTCGGCTCAGTAGCCCGCCACAGATTCAGCTGGCCCTCAAAGTCCAAGTAATGTATAATCTTTAGCAGGCAGTCATCATTCAGGGCTTCCATGTTCATCTTGGAGACTGTTGGCAAATCGGGATTCCCCTTTGGATCTTCTTGTGGCTGTGCATGCAATGGAATAAGTTGCAATTCGGATTGCGATGACTGGCATGACATTGCAACTTACCACGGAACCTTTAACGTCGCTGAGCTCAATTGTCTCAAATACATCTGTCAAGCTCTCGTCCCCTGCTTCGTTGCTGGCCATTTTGACTTTTATTTCCGAAGTTCAACAGTAAACTGGTTATGTGTTGTAAAACGACCTACCTCCTTTGGTGTTGATCAGGACTAGCGTTTGGCGCTGAAAATTAAAAGTCACTGCCTGCCTGATTTCAGTGATTTGAGCTTTAATAAATATATTCTAAACACAGAAGCGATGGTAAACTGAACTATCGAGAACCAGAACAGCATTCTGATTAATTTTGTATAGCCTTTTCATACAGCCGCTTAAAAGAGATGTTGCTAAGAAAATATCGAGGGTTTTTCACAGAGCGGAATTGGCCTACAATAAGTTCACAAATTCACATAATTCTCCAACTACCGGCTATTTTTCTCACCATATTCCACCGTCCACCTAATGTTCCTATCTCCGGCTGTTTCTTTTAAAAGTCGCATATCCAATTTAAAAATCTCTCAAATAAACACTTTTATTTGGATGGAACACTTGAACTTTGGAACATTCCGCAAGAATGAGGGGCACCAAATGTTCTTATCTCAGGCTGTTCCTCTAAAAATCGCAAATCCAATTTAAAAATCTCAATGTCTGGCCGTGGTACGATGCATAAACACTTTTATTTGGATGGAACATTTGAACTTTGGAACATTTCGCAACAATTTGGGGCACCCAATTGTCTTATCTCCGGCTGTTTCTTTAAAATGTCGCATATCCAATTTAAAAATCTCAATGTCTGGCCGTGGTACGATGCATAAACACCTTTATTTGGATCGAACACTTGAACTTTGAAACATTCCGCCACAATTTGGAGCATTTTCTGTGAGAAATCGACCGGAAACACCTAAAAAAGGCTTAAGAGCTGCCCACTCCCTGAAGACTCCTTCTAAGCGCAGTGTTGTCTTGAGATCTGTTTATCTATTCTTATTTATTTTTTTAAACTATTTTAATATTTTAAATCTATTTTATGGCAGTATTTTAAGCCCCTCAAGAAGTGCTCGTCATATAGCGTTGCCATATCCAGAACTAAAAAACGGACTTAACGCGACGACACAGCAGTGTGACCTGATGTTTTCAGTTCAGTGTTCTCGCCATAACGCCTCGCGATTACCGCACGTGGAATTGAATTTTGGGAAAACAACGCAATTGTCCACGAAGAAACAGAAACCCAAAGGAGATAACATCACATCATGGAGGTGGATAACATCAAGGCGGACGCCTTTGAGCCGACCAAGAGGGCTACCAAGCGCAGTGCCGCCGGGAGCAGCCAACAGGTCACCGAGATGCAGGTGGACGAGGCGACGGGCATCGAGGGCCAGGTGCTGGGATCCGCTCGGGCATCCGCCCCACCCAAGGCCAAGCGGGCCAGGAGCGAGCTGCGAAAGGTGTCCGTGCCGCCGCATCGTTACTCCTCGCTGAAGGAGCACTGGATGAAGATCTTCACGCCCGTGGTAGAGCACATGAAGCTGCAGATTCGTTTCAACATGAAGGCACGGCAAGTGGAGCTGCGCGTCGGCCCAGAGACGCCGGACATTGCCAATCTGCAACGAGGAGCGGACTTTGTGCGCGCCTTCCTCTGCGGCTTCGAGGTTGACGACGCCCTGGCCCTGCTGCGGTTGGAGGACTTATTTGTGGAGTCCTTCGAGATCAAGGACGTGAAGACACTGCGCGGCGACCACCAGTCGCGCGCCATCGGTCGCCTGGCCGGCAAGGGCGGACGCACCAAGTTCACCATCGAGAACGTGACCAAAACCCGCATTGTACTCGCCGACAGCAAGATCCATATCCTCGGGAGCTACCAGAACATTCAGCTGGCGCGCCGTGCCGTCTGCAACCTGATCCTGGGATCGCCGCCCAGCAAGGTGTACGGGAACCTGCGTTCCGTTGCCTCGCGCCTCTCGGAGCGCATGTGATCAGGATCGAGATTGAAGCAGCATAAGGAGAAAGAAGTTCTGTTTTCTTTAGCATTAGCAATAAATAATAAATATAACATGTATTCATACATTTACAATATACACACACACACGGGAACGACAACGAAATGGATAGATATCGCCTGGAATGGCTACACTTAGAGCTTGGTAAGGATGAGCAGCAGCAGCATGAAGAAGGTGACCGCCGCCAGGACCAGAATGATGCACATCTTGCGGTTCTTGCGCTGGTACATCTCCGCCTTGTGCAGCTGCCTCAAACCCTCGGAGACGCGCGTCTGCGTCTGCTCCACGTTGTAATCGATGCGGTCCAGCACGGTGCCCTGCTCCTGCACCATGTGCCCCAGGTCCTTGAATATATCATTCAGGTCGTAGATGGACTTGACGATCTTGGTCACCTCCTGCTCGCGATGCTGCGCCACCCGCGAGTTCTCCTCCTCGAAGAGCAGCAGCTGCTGCTGGGTCATCCTGCTGGCTGCCAGCGGTCGCTGGAAGTGGTCGTCGATTGCCTCCTCATCGTCCGGGAAGAATAGCTTGTGGCTGGTGCCCAGCATGCTGGCTGGCACCACACCACCGTTCAATGCCGCCGCCGGCTGCAGGAAGTTGTCGAAGGAGTCCACAAAGTTGTCGGCGCCCAGCTCCACGTTGGTGAACACATCGCTAGCGCCGCCGTCGTCGAAATACTTCTGCGAGCGCTCCTCGCGCGAGTTCAGCTGCAGCAGGTAGGCGTTCTGGCTGGCCCGGAACTTGAGCGTCAGCTCCTGCAGCTGCAGCAGGGCGCAGTGCACGGCGTTGGCGGTGAGACGCTGCTCCACCTTGCTGCCCACACCCAGGCTGGAGCGCACGCACTGGATGTGCCGGTGCGTCGATGTGATCAGCTTGGAGACTATCTGGCTCAGCACCTCGATGTCGCACTCGTCGTCCCGCTTGTCATCGAAGGCGGGACGCAGCAGGTGACGCGCATGCAGGGAGCCCAGCTCGTCTAGCTTTGGTTTGATCCTACGAAAGAGATCCACGCTTTAGAGGAATGCCAGAGAGGCTGTAAAACATCAATAACCTACTTTGACATGGTGTATTGCGCCTCCTCGAACTTGTCCAGCCAGGCGGGCGGCGTGCCATAGTCGTCCTGCAGCTCCAGTCCCTCCTCTGCCTCCCGCACCGAGTGCTTCAGCAGGCGCTCCGCGTCGCTGCTCCGCTGCTCCAAAAACATATGCTCAAAACAGACATCACCTGGCTTTCATTGGGGTTTACTCACCCGATCGTCGTAGTGACTTCGGTTCTTGGAGGCATTGTTGCGCATTATCACGAACACCTCCGTCAGGTTGCGCGACGTCATTGTGTGTGGGTGCTTGGGTGTGCTAGGCGTGATAAACAACTGGCATCCTTGGGTCCTATCCGCGTACGGAAAGTTCGAAAATATGTTAAACTCTAAATTTTCCAGATTACTGGCGTTTGCAGTGAGACCAGGTGTGGTGTGTGGGAAAACCTTGAACCAAGTAATCTGATTCAGTGCTGTAAAACGCTCGCAGCCAAATTCTGTGACTTTTCCAGTTATATTTAAATGTATTTTCTTTGCTAATGTTATTAAAAATAGGGAAATTCTTACCGTAAATAATAATAATAAAAGAAGGTCAAAACACATGCTTCAGGAATAACTGCGAGAAGAATGGGCATGTGTTCAGAAGTTAAGTTTTCTATATGATTTGTGCATTGGTTTCAACCGGCGGCGATATATGGATATATGTAATGCTCGATTGCCGGTCTAGTCCCGACTGACCAAGAGGCAATGATTTGTTCCCGAATAATTGTTGCAAATATGCAGCGGGTTGTTCCCCGGTAGCAGTTCGATTCACCAACCAGTGACACAGACACTAGACCGCGACTCTAGAACACTGGCGAACGGGTCACGGACTGGAAACTATCGCCCATCGCTAAAGGCAACTATTAATTGATTAAACGCATTCAAAAACATTTAATTTGTGTGGCGAGCGTTGCAGCGCGCAGTTAGTGCAATTCGAAAGTGCGTGCGTCGTAGCCCAAGGAATCTCGGTGTCGTAACAACGGTGTCCTCCCCCTAGTCCGTAGTCCGTAGTAATCGGTGTGAAAGAACGTGAAAGAACACAAAATGAGCAGCAGTGCGGCGAAGGAAAACTACGATTCATCCTAAGCCCCCCAATTCCCGAGTGCAGTTGTGTGTGAGAGAGCGCCCCGAGTCGTGAGTGACGACATTGACATCGTCTCCCATCCCACGCCCGCGCCATCGCCACCGCCACCGCCCCTGCCCAAGATCCATGTCCGTTGCCAACCCCCCAAGAGGGAGGGGGAGAAAAATGTGCCATGCCGTTGTTGTTGTTGTCGTCGCTGCTGCTGCTGCTCCCCCCGTCCCTTCTTGGCTGAGCCCAGTCGTGGGCGTAGTAGAGCTCTAGGAATACCCAAAGAATACCCCAAAAAAAACGAAAATAAAAATAATAAAAGGAAGAAAGAAAAAAAAACCATGTTCAACCGCCAGGCGAGCGGGGCCAGTGGCCAGGGATCGGGCTCTGCCCAGGCAGCTGCAGCTCCGCCGCCGCCGACCGCCTCCGCATCCGCCAATGCATCTACATCCCTGACAGCGGCGGCGGCACCTCCGCCTCCCAGCCAGTCACCCGATCTCTACCTGCGCCCGCTGCCCTTCCTGGACGCCAAATGGCTGCGCGCCGATCTCATCGCCTCCCTGCGCAACGCCTCGGAGGGCGCAGTGCTGTGGAACCACCTCATACAGGACTGTGAGCTGGTCTCCTCGCCCTCTGCCCCGCTCCTCAATGCCCGCGGTCAGCTCTCCTACCTGGGCGACGATGGCAAGCACTACTGCGGCGCCCAGCAGCTCAAGTGCTCCTGCTGCCAGCCCGAGTACTGCGGCCCGCTCTCCGCCTGCAACTGTGACGGCTGTCGGCCGCTGGACTCGGACACGGCCATCAAGAAGCTCACCACCCAGGCGGCCGCCCAGCAGGCCGCCCAGCTTAGCCAGGCCACCGACATGGTGCTCAGCGGCTGGCTGTGGAGCCAGCCGCCCTCGCATCAGGCGCGCCAGGAGTGCCAGCGCTCGCTGATCTCCGAGCTGCAGGAGCTGGCCCTGCGCGCCGCCGGCAACTGTCTCTCCGCCCAGCATCTACGCCAGCAGCTCTTTGTCTACGAGCGCTACTTTGTGGCCCTGAAGAGGGAGAGGGAGCGCCTGCCTGCTGCGCCAGGAGGACAGACCACAGGCTCCCCCAACAGCACCACCTTGGCCACCACAACCACCGCCACCACAGCCACCGCTAGCACAGCCATTGCAAGTGGCCCCAATGCCACCATCAACGCCATTAATACGGTAGCAGGTCTGGAGGTTCAACCCGCGGAGCCTCCAGAACACGGAGCCCTCGGCTTGGCCCGCGTTGCCACCCGGGCTGCCCTGAACTTTAGCTTCGCCTTCCTGCGTCGCGCCTGGCGCTCCGGCGAGGACACGGAGATGTGCAGCGAGCTGCTGAGCGAGGCACTGGCCTCGCTGCAGGAGCTGCCAGAGGCCACACTGTTCGAGGCGGCCGCCGTCTCGCCTCTGTGGCTGGAGGTCATGGAGCGCTCCATCAAGTTCCTGCGCCTGGTGGCGCTCGGCGATCCAATGGGCGGCCGCTGCACTGCCCCTCTAAACGACCGCCACACGGCCTTGTGCCTGCTGCTGGAGCTGGGCGTGCAGAAGGGCACGCTGGCCGCCACGCTCGAGTGCGTGGTGCTGCTTCTGCTGCTCTGGGAGAAGGATAGGGCGGGCAACGACAACCGGGACATGCCGCGCAAGACAGGGGCCCCCCTCCTACGCATCCTGCTGCGCTACCAGAAGATTGGAGCCGCGGCCAAGGGCGGGGGCCTGGCCGGCTCGGACCCGGCGCCAGTGGCCAGCGCCACGGAGACCTTCCTGCGTTTCCTCTCCCTGCCGAAGAGCACGGCGGCCATTGTGGACTTGCGTCGCGCCGCCGTTGTCATCATCTCGCACCTGGATCGTCTGGTGCAGCCTCTGATGCCGCGTTGCCTGCTCCTCCGCGGTCACGCGCCCGCCGCCTCGTCCACGTCGGCGCCCCAGCAACGGATCTACGCCCTGGGGTGGCCCTCGCTCTCCAAGGATCAGCAGGGCTTTAGCGCTGAGCCGTCGCTCAGCTGGAGCGGCGAGTCGACGGCGGTGCCCATGCTGAGCTGCCGCTTCCAGATCAAGCAGGTGGCCTGCTGCGAGACCCAGATGCTGATCCTCAGCCAGGAGGGCAAGCTGCACACTTGGCGCCTGGCCAAGCCGGAGGCGGAGCCCCTGCCGCTGGAGGAGGTGGCCCACGAGACGTTCATCAGCATTGCGGGACACTGCGAGGGTCGCCACTTTCTGGCCATCGACAGCAATCGTAAGTAGGGCGAGGACAAGGGTGGCTTCCAGGCTTCCAGAATTTCCTGGAGCTAACATCTTGAACTATATCGATTTTTTCGATATTGTACTATCGATACTATCGATGTTTCCTAAGCCATACAATTTCTGCTTATAAAAATTATATTATTTGCAGTTAAAGCCTTGAGTAATGCCATTTTCTCACTTAAAACGATTCCGGCTTCAAGGGATTCATTTTCATTTATGATCTAACCAAATATTTCCCTTCCAATACTCCAGAGAGTATCGTCATGATCATTTCAAAGGCTTAAAATAGAGTCTAATCGGTCTAATCAAAACATCGACAGTGCGAAAAACAATCGATGGTTTTCAAAAAAGTTAAAAAAAATCGATACTATCGATAGTGCTCCGATGTTTTGCCAGCACTTACCCCTTAGTCATGTCCACGAAGGTCTTTACTTGGTGTAAACAGTGGCTCTGGCTCGAGTGGCTCTGGTTTCCTTCTCAAGTTCCGTAAACAGAAAGCTGCCCTTTCTGGACAACAGGGCGAGGTATTCCCGGAACGTGGCTGTAATGGATGCTTCACGCCTAGCCTAGTCCCAACGTGTGGCCTTCGTTTACTCTGGAGTAGCTCCTGGAGTAGTTTCCTTCTCAAGTTCCGTAAACAGAAAGCTTCCCTTTCTGGGAAACAGGGCAAGGGGTTCCCGGAACGTGGCTGTAGTGGATGCTCCACCTGTATTCCCAAGAAGACCGAGCCTAGCCTAGTACCAACGTGTTTCCTTTGTTTACTCTGGAGTAGCTCGTGGAGTAGTTTCCTTCTCAAGTTCCGTAAACAGAAGGGTTCCTTTTCTGGGAAACAAAACAAGGAAACATTCCCGGAACGTGGCTGTAATGAATGCTCCACCTGTGTTTAGTAGCTCCTGGAGTAGTTCCTTCTCAAGTTCTGTAAACAGAAAGCTTTCCTTTCTGGGAAACATGGCCTTTACTTGGTGTAAACAGTTCCCCCTCGAGTAGCTCTGGTTTCCTTCTCAAGGGGAAATAGGGCGAGGTATTCCCGGAACCTGGCTGTAATAGATGATCCACCTGTGTTCCCAAGAAGAGCGCACCTAGCCCAGCCTAACCCTAGCTTTCCTTGAGCTCCTCCAACGATCCTTCCCTGCTAACAATCTCTAATTCCCTTCTCCCTTCTCCATTCTCCCTTCTCTCTCCACAGACAACGCCTACTCGTGGGGCACGGGCGAAGACCACCGCTTGGGGCATGGCGACACCCATGCCCGCGCCGTGCCCACCAAGATCGCTGCCCTGGAGCAGCACTGCGTGCAGTCGGTGTACTGCGGCTGCTCCTACAGCGCAGCCATCACCTGTGGGGGCAACCTGCTCACCTGGGGGCGTGGAACCTACGCCCGGTTGGGGCATGGCAACAGCGACGACCGCTGCCTGCCCACCCTGGTGGTGGCCCTGGCCGAACACATGGTGGTGGACGTGGCCCTGGGCAGCGGCGATGCCCACTCGCTGGCCCTCACCTCCGAGGGACTGGTGTTCGCCTGGGGCGATGGGGACTATGGGAAGCTGGGCAATGGCAACTGCAATGGGAGCCTGCAGCCGATCCTGGTCGAGGCCCTGCCACGGGTGCAGCGCGTCTTTGCGGGCTCCCAGTTCTCGGTGGCCCTGAGCAGCGAGGGGCAGCTCTTCACCTGGGGCAAGGCCACCTGTCTGGGCCACCAGCTGGTGGAGCGCAGCGTCCAGGGCTGCAGTGTGCCGCGACTGGTGACAAGCCTGCAGGTAGGTACCGGAGGATACTCCGGGATTACCCACTCACCTTTACCTTTGCTTCCAGCACAAGCGCATCGTGGACGTGGCCGTGGGCGTGGCCCACTGCCTGGCCCTGTCCAGCAGCGGCGAGGTCTTTGGCTGGGGCCGCAACGATAGCCAGCAGATCTGCCCCTCCTCCGTGTCCAGTGAGCCCTTACTGCGCACCCCCATCCTCGTGGCCCTGCCCACGCTACCGGCCAGCGGCATTGCCTGCACCGGCGGCCAGAGTCTGGTCTGGACCCAGAGCTCCCACCAGGGCGTACCCCTCCGCGCGCCCTTCGTCATCGATCTGGGGGAGCCCACGTTCCGGCTGCTCGACCAGCTGCTGGGCATGTGCAGCAGCCAGGACAACCGGCAGACGCCGAACCAGGAGAGCGAGTGCATTGCCGTGGCCTGCCTCAATATGGTGCGTCTGCAGCTGCTGGCGCTCATTGCCAACGGAGTGGAACCGCGCCAGGTGGGCCTGGCCAGCGGCAGTCGCCTGCTGGGCAGCCTCAAGACGCGCGTCCTGGGACTGGCTGGCGGGAGCCAGGTGCTGCGCACCATCCAGGTGGCCGCCCAACAGGCCCTGCAGGTAAGAGGTTCCTCCCTTTCCACTGGAGGCCAATCTAAGGTCTCTTTCCCCTTTCAATCTCTCCTAGGATGGCTGGAGTGTCCTCTTGCCCACTGCCGCTGAGCGCGCCCAGACCCTCACCTCGCTGCTGCCCTCGGAGCCGGGTCAGGCCTCCTCTGCCGGCCACCGCTTCATGACCGACCTCCTGGTCAGCTCTTTGATGGCCGAGGGCGGCCTGGAGTCGGCCCTGCAGCATGCCATCCGCCTGGAGAGCAGCTCCTGCTCGGCGGACTGTGGCGACGGCGTTCACCTGCCGCTGCTGCAGCTAATCACGCGGCTGCTGGGCAACAATGCGGCCCTCACCCAGACCAGGCTTGCACCGCCGCTGGGCAAGCACGAGCTGCTCAAGGAGGACGAGGAGCGGGAGCATCAGCACCAGCATCGACAAGAGCCGAGCACCAGCCCCAGCCTGAGCCTGCTGCATCGCTTCCAGCGCCTCCTGCTGGCCCACATCCATCAGGCCGAGCCCGAGGAGGAGACCACGGGCGCTGAGGCCCTGCTGCTTCAATACCTGCACGCCCTCATCCCCGCCTGCGTGACCACGCTGCAGCAGGCCCACGAGCTGGCCCTGCAGTGCCGTGAGCCTGGAGAGCATTCCCTCTCGCAGCAGGCGGGCCACTTGGGTCGCATCCTTCAGTCGGACGTCTCGGACGCCCTGCTGCACGAGCTGCTGGTGGGTTTGGTGCTGCTCAAGCGGGATAGGCCCCAGTGCCTGGGCAACCTGCGCTGGGCGCGCCTCTTTCTGCCTTTGCTTAGGGTTCTGGACCGTCTCAATCGGGCGCTGGGCGAGGGCGAGCTGCGCGACGGCGACGACATGGGCTGGCCGGGCATTATCTGTCGGGGAGGCGCCAAGGGCAATGGTCCCCCTTTGGCCGACCCCGAGACCCACTACGTGAGAAGGGCGGACATGGAGAACCAGCTGCTGGACGGCAGTCGCTGCATTATCCTGGCAGGCTATGTGTGCGAGCTGAGTGGCTACAGGTGAGTTGCTGGGTTTTCTCGGGATTCTAGGTGCTTATGGTTCCCGCCTCTCTGTAGCTGCGAATCGGAGGCCCTGCGTGGCCTCTTGGATACGGGCCTGGGCAAGGACCTCACAGCGGAGCTGGGGCAGGCCCACAGGAGCGCCATGGAGCACATACTGCAGCACCACAAGCTGGGCAAGTACCTGGCCCAGGCGGGCGGCGAAGAGAAGGTGAGTGGCTCCGCAGGTTACCCCTTATTCCGGTCAGAATTCTGACTACATTCCTCCCCCTCCCTGGCAGTCCTCAACGCCTGGACCCACGCGGCTCACCCACTTCAGTTCGGAGTGCGCTCTAGCCCAACTTCTAGGCCTGGTGGCCAACCTCATGTGCAGCGGCCCTGCCCTGCAGCCGGCGGAGCTGCAGTGCCGCCAGCTGGACAAGTCCAGCCTGCTGAGCGGCGGCCTGCAGCTGCTGCAGCCCAGCAACCCGTTCGACGAGGAGAAGGGCGAGGCGCGGAGCAGCCACAGCTGCCACAGTACGGCGGGCAACACGCCCACAGAGCAGCCGCCGCCCCTGCCGCTGCAGCAGCAGCTCCTAGCACCCACTCGAGGCAAATCCCAGCTGCAGCAAAGGGCGGATGCCTTTATCAGTGGCCTGGCCGAGGCGAGGCTGGCGGAGCCACCGGTGGCCGCCTGGCTGGCGCTTACGGAGCGCTACTGCAAGGCCCACAACCTGATGTGGCACCAGGAGTTTGCCACCGAGCATCCCGTGCAGGAGTTGGAGCGCCTTCTTAGCGCCGTGCTCATACGGCATCAGTACCTCGGCGGGCTGGTGCTTGGAGCCCTGGAAACGGAGGGGGAATCACCGCCGTCGAGGCAGCTGGGCGAGATCATCCGGCTGGTGCACCAGACCAAGTGGTCGGTGGTGCGCACGCGGCAGCAGCTGAATCGCAGCTACAAGGAGGTCTGCGCCCCCATCCTGGAGCGCCTGCGCTTCCTGCTTTACGAAGTGCGGCCGGCGATCAGTCCGCAGCAGCGGGGCCTGCAGCGTCTGCCCATCTTGCAGCGGCTGCCACGCTTCCGGCTGCTGGTAAGGCGCCTCCTCCAGGAGCTGCGCTCCTCGCGGCAGCCGGCCAAGCCGGAGGACCTGCTGAACGCCAGCATACAGCAGCAGGAGCAGCAGGAGCAGAAGCCGCAGGAGAAGAAGCCACAGGCCATGCCCAAGCAGCAGCAGCAGCAGGAGCAGGAGCAGGAGGAGGAGGAGACGCTGCTGAGGCGGTTGAATGAGCACCAGATCCATGGCGAGGGCGAGCTGGACCCCGCTCTAATGCAGGACATCGTGGACTTTGCCCTGCAGGACAGCTGCGATGTGGAGACGGCCCGGAGGGCCATGTACTGCCAGATGCAGCGCTTCCAGCTGCGCCTGGCCGGCCTCCAGCTTGTCCAGCAGCTGCTCGAGCTGCATGGCCTCCTGGACGCGACGCAATACAGCCTGCTGAATGGATTCCTGGGACTGCACCTCAAGGCTGGAGCTGGAGCAGGGTCAGGCAGCTCCCTGCACGTCCTGGGCCAGCTGAACATGGTGAGTGCCTACCAGAAGGCGCGGCTGCTGCTGGCCCAGGCCCGCGTCCTCGACTGGGCGGTGCGGGAGCTGCGCCGCCTGGTCAACCAGGAGCAGCATGGCCCCGCCCGGGGCAAGGACAGCACCAACCTGAGCACCTACGTCCTGCTAAAGCGCCTGCCGCGCGCCCGCTTTCTTCTAAGCGTCTTTGGGCTGCTGGCCAAGGAGCTGGGCCCCAACGAGCTGGGCCTGCTCATCAACTCCGGCCTGCTGGGCACCGTGCTCGGCCTGCTCGCGCAGACGGGCGGCGAGGGCCTCGCCGGCGGCGGCCACGTGCACGGCGAGCTGAGCGTGCTCTACGAGGACAGCGTGCTCAAGCAAAAGTCCAGCAAGGCGCAGCTCAGTGGCCCCGACCTGGCCAAGCTCATGAAGATTGGGACCCGCATCGTGAGGGGAGCGGACTGGAAGTGGGGCGACCAGGATGGCAATCCGCCCGGCGAGGGGCGCATCATCAGCGAAGTGGGCGAGGACGGGTAAGTTAAGCCACCTCCCTAATCTCTCTTAGCTCTAACCCAATTCCCCCTTTAGCTGGGTGCGCGTGGAGTGGTACACGGGCGCCACCAACTCCTACCGCATGGGCAAGGAGGGCCAGTACGACCTGCAGCTGGCCGACAGTGCCATGAACGTGGCCTCGCCCACGGAGCCGGAGCGAGAGGATCTCGCTGGCAGCGAGGCCTCGCCCAGCAGCGACTCGCATCCCTCCAAGCTGCTGCGCCACTGCGCCGCCAAGCTGCTGCAGATCCTGGCCGTGGGCAGCGGCCTGCACGGCGCCCAGCTGGACAAGCACGCGCTGCGCGGCATGACCAGCATGTTCCGGTCCATCATCGATCCCAAGCCAGCCGCCATTAACAGCGTCTCCCACTCGCTGGGCTGGCTCAACCTGGGCTTTATCCGGGCCATAGCGGGTGAGTGTCCATCCCTAAAGCTACATATACTTTTTATTTATTTATTTTTTGGCTTAACAAATATCTGTTGGCTGAAATTCTAAACAATATGGTTTTAAATTACAATTCAGACGATTCTGGGAACGAGTAAATATTTAATTGCAATAACATCAAGGGATATAATAGCCTGGTTCCACTGCAACATAAGAGTTAGAAGGTTTAGGGAAGGAACTTACGAACTATCGCTTAATAATCGATATTATTCGCTATTGGCTTTTAGTATGTATATTAAGTGGCAGGATCGTAGGTGACAGAAGTGTATGTATATTTTTTATTTATTTGGCTTTACAAATATCTGCATAAATTCTAAACAATATGGTTTTAAATTACAATTCAGACGATTCTGGGAACGAGTAAATATAATTTGTAATAACATCAAGGAATAGATCGCTTGACAAGAGGTGATTCACAGAATTGTAATTATTACATCTAATAGCCTTGTTCCACTGCAACATATTATGCATGGATCTAGTTTTCATTAAATTTTTTGTCAAAAATATTCGTAATTTCAAAAACAATAAGAAATAAGAGAATGGTTTGAAGGTTTAGGGAAGGTAATTACAAACTATCGCTTAATAATCGATATTCTTCGGTTTTTTTTTTTTTTGTATAGGAAGTTGCAGTGTCAAGTAGATGAGATAATTGTAATTATTACATATACCATAGATAAAAGCCTGGTTCCACTGTAATATATTTTCGAAAATGAGCTTAAGGATCATCGCTTTATGCAGGAGCAAGCATTGGATATAGTTTTCATTCATCTTTTTGTAAAAATTTTTCATAATTTCAAAGACAATAAGACAATAATTAGTGAAGGGTTAGAAGGTTTAGGGAAGGAACTTATCGCTTAATAATCGATATTTTTCGTAATTTTTTTTAGTATGTATAAAAACCTTCGGGGCATCCATTTTGGATGGACCATCCTTTCGTATAATCACATCCAACCTGCTAAAAACAGAACAATATGTGATTCACATAACTATAATTATTACATATACACAATAGGCTTGTTTGATGCGTTGGATCTAGTTTTCATTTATCTTTTTGTCAAAAACAATAGAAAATTAGAGAAGGGTTAGAGGTTTAGGGAAGGAACTTGCGAACTATCGCTTAAGAATCGCTTAAGAATTTTAGTATGTACAGGAAGTGCCAGGATCGTAGGTGCCAGAAGTACGCGTATATTGCACAGAAAAATGCTTTGAATATGTTCGATATTGAAAATTAAAAACTATATTGATACTATATATTGAGATGCAATTCTCAGGAATATTTTTACCTTAAATATAATCTAAAAATGTTATGCAAATAATAGGTACATCTGTACCATATAAACGATTTAATATGTAAGATATGCCTCCGCACACATCGAGTAATCCCCGTTCCATAATGTCCCTCCTTCCAGGCGACTGTCCGCGGCTCTGCCTCGAACTGAGCACGCCCGGCTGGCTCAGCCACTACCTGTCGCTGCTGGAGGAGCCGGCGGGCAGCGAGGCGGGCGTCTACCGGCAGCTGCACTGCCTGCGCTTGCTGCAGTTCATCCTGGCGCAGTGGGGCGCCGAGGAGGAGCCCCGGATGCCGGCTCTAGTGCGCCAGCTGTTCGCCACCCTGGGACGCATCGCGCTCCATTGTCCGGGCGATGCCAGCCTGCGGCCGACGAGCGAGGGCAAGGCGCGCGTCCTGCTCACGGCCTCCCACTCGGGCAGCGTGGCCGAGGAGCTGGTGGCGCTGCTCCGGCGCCTGCACACGCTGCCGGCCTGGAACCCGGTGATCAACTCCTTTCTGGCCCAGAAGCTGTGCGTGGCCGCCGAACTGCTGGCGGAGCAGTCGCCGCACTCAACGCCGCTGCACGGGGACAGCGAGCAGGTCTTTGTGCTGGGCGTGCTGGGCGCCATGGGCGGCCACGATCTGCGTCCGCGCGTGGGCCTGCACTGCTTCCACGAGGGCTCGCACATGGTCATAGCCAGCTTCACGCCCAAGGGTCGCTGCCTCCTGGCCCCCGGCGGCGTGGGTTCCAGCACGGGGTTCGTCAAGGTGCCGCTCTCGGCCGTAATGCCCCATTTGGATCACAGCGTCTTCAGCCTGAGCCGGCTGCCCATGAACGAGATGCTCCTGAATGCCTGGACAGTCCTCCTCTACGGCCCGGCCTCGGAGCTCCGCGAGCTGCCCGCCAGCGTCGAGGGGCGCCTGGACCTTGCCCTGCTCCGCCTCCAGCAGCTGCAGATGGCGGTGCTCCACACGAACGGCGTGCTCTATCGCCACCAGGCCGCCCTGCGGCGCATCCTCAAGCAACGGGCCCCGGGCAGCATTTACCCGGAGCCGGAACCGGACCCAGAACCAGACAGGAGTGAACAGGACTCGCAGCAGGCGGAGAGGGAGCAGGAGCAGGACCCCCAGCTGTCCACGGGGAGCGCTCAGGAGAGCCAGCTCCTGATACAGTGCATCCTGCTGCGGGCCACGCAGGCCTCCCCCGTGAAGGCCTGCTACAGCTACACGGACCTGGCCACCGCCGCCCTAAACTGCATCCAGTCGCTGGCCACCCAGGCGCACCAGGAGCTCAGCGAGGTCGGAACATCAGGCTCCCAGAACACCCAGGCCCTGGTCACGCCCCCGCAACCGACCATGGTGCACGGCGTGCCGGTGTACAATGTGGCCAGGAGGGAGCAGCAGAAGCCCCAGCCGCCGGCGCCAGAGCAGGCGCAGGAGCTCAAGTCCAAGTGGCCGGCGGCGGCCACCGACGCCCAGCTCATTGGCCAGATCATGGAGATGGGATTCACGCGACGCACCGTGGAGCTGGCCCTCAAGCAGCTGTCGCTGCAGGCCGAGATCATGCCCACGCCCGAGCAGATTGTCCAATGGATCCTCGAGCACCCGGATGTATGTGCCAACACCATCGAGGAGGAGGACTCGCTGCCTCCTGTTTTATCTACATCCTCCGCGCATGTCGATCCCGAGGCGGATGCGGACTCGGACAACGAGTGTCCCAGCTCGAAATCGAACTCTACGACCTCCTCCTCCTCGTCCTCCTCCTCCTCGGACACGGTGGAGGGTCAGCCCCAGCCTCCAGCCGTCGCTGGAGCTCCGCCTCCGGTTAAGTTTGAGTCGCGAAAGGACTTCCAGACGGCGGATCTGTACGCCCTGTACGTGCGCGGCCTGGTGCGTCCGGGGATGACGGTGAGGTGCTGCCGCGACTTCGAGGAGATCAAGCAGGGCGACATGGGCACCGTGCTCATCGTGGACACCGAGGGCCTGCACGACCTCAACGTGCAGGTGGACTGGCGCAATCACGGCAGCACCTACTGGGTCTGCTTCGTCCACATCGAGCTGGTGGAGGCTGCGCACTCCCAGCACCAGCCACGCCCCCCGCCCATTGTCGTGGGCGCCCGTGTAAGGCTATGCAGCAGCTCCTCCTCCTCCTCCTCCTCCCTGCGCCTCGCCATGCTCGGCCAGCTAGGACAGCTGCGGCTGGGGGGCAGAATGCAGGGCCAGGCGGCCGCGGTGGGCGTGGTGACCTCGGTGCGGGGCAAGCAGCTCACGGTGGACTTTCCGGACATGCCCTCGTGGCAGGGCCACATCAACGAGGTGGAGCTGGTGGCCAATGCCGGTCCCCAAGGAATCCCACCCCTAGGAGCTGGGGAGGTCGCCTGCCAGCAGAGCCCGGCGGCTCCGAGCGACCTCATCGAGGACTGGTCGCGCTGCATTCGCTCCCTGACCGTAAGCTCCAACGAGGCGGCCGCCAAGCACCTGCTGGACGGCAGCGGCCAGCCCTGGCAGAGCTGCTCCAGCGGCCCCTGTCGCCACTGGATACGCCTGGAGCTCCACGATCGCATACTGGTGCATAGCCTCGTCCTCAAGGTGAGTCCCGAGGACCACTCGCACATGCCCTCGCTGCTGGAGATACGCGTGGGCGAGTGCGTCGACAGCCTGAAGGAGTACACATGGATCCCGGTGCCGGCCGGCGCTGGGCAGGTGCTGCTCATGCAGCAGGTCCCCACCTACTATCCCTGGGTGGAGGTGGTGGTCAAGCAGTGCCAGAACAACGGCATCCAGTGCAAGATCCATGGCCTGCAGTTCGTGGGCCGCCGCCAGCAGCCCGATCTGCACCACATCCTGGCCAATGCCCAGTTCCTGGCCAGTGAGTACATTGCCAGCGTTGCCGTGGCAGCCGACGCGGAGGCAGGAGCCGTGAGCACCTCCCAGCATGGGGCGGAGTCAGGGGCACCGGGCCCGGAGCAGGACCTGCCCTGCACTGTCATGGTGTGGGGCTTGAACGACAAGGAGCAGCTGGGCGGCCTCAAGGGCTCCAAGGTGAAGGTGCCCACCTTCTCGCAGACCATCAGCCGCCTGCGGCCGATACACATTGCCGGAGGCTCCAAGAGCCTCTTCATCGTCAGCCAGGATGGGAAGGTGTACGCCTGCGGAGAGGGCACGAACGGACGCCTCGGCCTGGGCGTCACCCACAATGTGCCGCTGCCCCACCAGCTGCCCGTGCTGCACCAGTACGTGGTGAAGAAGGTGGCCGTCCACTCGGGCGGCAAGCACGCCCTGGCCCTCACCCTCGATGGCAAGGTGTTCTCGTGGGGCGAGGGCGAGGACGGGAAGCTGGGCCACGGCAACCGGACGACACTGGATAAGCCGCGGTTGGTGGAGGCGCTGCGCGCCAAGAAGATTCGCGACGTGGCCTGCGGCTCCTCGCACTCGGCGGCCATCAGCAGCCAGGGTGAGCTCTACACCTGGGGCCTGGGCGAGTACGGACGTTTGGGACACGGCGACAATGCCACCCAGCTGAAGCCCAAGCTGGTGGCCGCTTTGACGGGCCGCCGTGTGGTCCAGGTGGCCTGCGGCAGCCGGGATGCCCAGACCCTGGCCCTCACCGAGGACGGAGCAGTGTTCTCCTGGGGCGATGGGGACTTTGGGAAGCTGGGACGCGGCGGCAGCGAGGGATCGGACACGCCGCACGAGATCGAGCGGCTGTCGGGGATTGGCGTGATCCAGATCGAGTGCGGCGCCCAGTTCAGCCTGGCCCTGACGCGGGCTGGTGAGGTCTGGACCTGGGGCAAGGGCGACTACTACCGCCTGGGCCATGGCGGGGACCAGCATGTGAGGAAGCCGCAGCCTATTGGCGGTCTGCGTGGGAGGCGCGTCATCCACGTGGCCGTCGGCGCCCTCCATTGCCTGGCCGTGACGGACGCCGGCCAGGTGTACGCCTGGGGGGACAATGACCACGGGCAGCAGGGCAGCGGCAACACGTTCGTGAACAAGAAACCCGCGTTGGTCATCGGCCTGGACGCCGTCTTTGTGAACCGTGTGGCCTGCGGCAGCTCCCACTCCATTGCCTGGGGCCTGCCCAATGCGTCGCTGGATGAGGAGAAGCGCGGCCCCGTGCCTTTTGGGAGCACTCGCGATCCCCTTGGGGGCAGCAGCCTGGGCATCTACGAGGCGGAGGCCGTCCAGCAGGCGGCCCTCAAGCCCGACCCCAAGCCCCCCAATGTGACCAGCCTGAGTGAGAGCCTGGCCCTGGAGACGCCGGCGGCCAGGCAGGCGGCCCTCGGACATGTGCTGCGCGCCATGAGCATCCTGCAGGCGCGCCAGCTCATCGTGGCCGCCCTCACCAGCCACAGCAAGGTGAACTACAAGGAGCGCGGCGTCACTGGCAGCGGCGGCGGCGGCGAGGAGGAGCAGCTCACGGGCGGAGTGCCCATGGGAGGAGTGCCTCTAGCCACGGCCGAGACAATAGCCCACGGCGGGGGAGAGGCGCCAGCGGATGCGGCGGATGCAGCCCTGCAGGAACACAGCCCAGATGCGAACCTAGAGGCGCCTGCTGGACTGGCAGGAACCTCTGCCACACTGCCCCCGCTCACAGCCGGACCCCTGAGCGCCTTCCAGAGCCTCACCGGCTCCCTGTCCATGTCCGGATCGCTCTCGAGCAGCGCCCTGCCCCAGCACAAGCACTCACGGATGTCGGCCAGCGCCATGTCCGTGATGGCGGCCACCATGACGCAGCAGGAGGAGATGCTGGCCCAGATAGGCCACTGCCACGGCCTCGATGACTTCGGGGGACTGCTGGGCGAGCCGGAGGCCAAGAGCCTGGTGGAGCTGCTCAAGCTGGCGGTGTGCGGGCGCTGCGGGCCACCGAGCACGGCCCAGACCATCGCCGAGACCCTGATCTCGCTGGGGGCCGGGGCGCCGCCAGTGGCGGCCATGCTGCTGGAGACATGCATCACGGAGCTGGAGGATCTGTGCACGTCGCGCCACTGCCTGGGCAAGCTGCCCAAGCCGGTGATGCAGGAGAGCAGCCACCCGTACGTGGACAATGTGAACGTGACCGGCATAGTGCGCATTGCTGGAGCGGAGATGCTGCGCCTCGAGTTCGACAGCCAGTGCAGCACGGAGAAGCGCAACGATCCGCTGGTCATTATGGACGGCACCGGCCGGGTGCTGGCCATGCGCTCGGGCCGGGAGTTTGCCCACTGGGCCCCAGAGATTCGGGTGCCGGGCGACGAGCTGCGCTGGAAATTCTCCTCGGACAGCTCGGTCAATGGCTGGGGCTGGCGCTTCTGGGTGCATGCCATCATGCCGGCGGCCACGCTCGGCGAGAGCGGCTCCGATCGGGCCGTGCTCTCGCAGCCGTCCATGCCGCTGGTCATGTCTTTACTAGACTCCAGGCTGGCCCCTCGCCAGGCGGGCGTTCTGTTGCGACTGGCTTCGGCCCTGGCGGCCTGCTCTCAGCTGGGGGCGCTTACCACGGCCCAGAGGATCTGGTCGCTGAGGAAGCTACATGCCGTCCTGCTGCTGGACCAGGCCCCGCGTCCCCAGGACCCAGCGCTGGCCACCCTCCTCCAGCCGCTCATTCCGGAGCTGCTGCGGCAGTACGAGTACGAGGAGCCGCAGGTGCGCGGCGGCATCCACCTGATGCACTCGGACTACTTCAAGACCCTCGCCGCTCTGGCCTGCGACATGCAGCTGGACGCCTCACTGCCGGCTAGCTCCTCCTCATCCTCAGTGGCAGCCAGTTCTTCCTCGACGGGGGATGTCCACAAGTGGGCCTGGTTCAAGCGCTACTGCATCGCCGTGCGGGTGGCCCAGGCCCTCATCCGGCGCACGGAGCTGCCGCGCGCCTTCTGCCTCGAAGTGCGCAAGAAGTTCGCCGAGATGCTGCCCAGCTCGGGCTCCCACTGCCACTCCAACTCGAACTCTCACTCCCACTCCCACTCCAACGCCCACTCCCTCGCCGGTGGCCAGTCGCCGGGCGCCTCCATGCTGAACTCCACCACCTCGCTGTCCTCGAGCACGGCCAGCAACGTGTCCCCGCCGCCGCCGCCGCCGGGTAACGAGCTGCAGCTGGAGCAGCTGCACTGCTCCGTCCATCAGCTGGAATCCGCCAGCACGCTGCTGCACGAGGATCACGCCCTGTTCCAGGCCCCGCACGATGCCCAGCTGCTGCAGTGGCTCAACCGGCGGCCCGACGACTGGGCTTTGAGCTGGGGCGGCGCGAGCACCATCTACGGCTGGGGCCACAACCACCGGGGCCAGCTGGGCGGCCTCGAGGGCAGCAGGATTAAGACGCCGACGCCCTGCGAGGCGTTGAGCTTGCTGCGTCCCGTCCAGCTGGCCGGCGGCGAGCAGTCCCTGTTCGCCGTCACGCCCGACGGCAAGCTCTTTGCCACCGGATATGGGTCTGGCGGAAGACTGGGCGTCGGAGGGAGTGATAGCTGGGCCATACCCACGCTCCTCGGCTCCCTGCAGCATGTGTTCGTCAAGAAGGTGGCCGTGAACTCCGGCGGCAAGCACTGCCTGGCGCTGACCACCGAGGGCGAGGTGTACGCCTGGGGCGAGGGCGAGGACGGGAAGCTGGGCCACGGCAATCGGATGAGCTACGACCGGCCGAAGATGGTGGAGCACCTGAACGGGATGAGCGTGGCGGACATTGCCTGCGGCAGCGCCCACTCGGCGGCCATCACGGCCAGCGGCCACGTCCTCACCTGGGGCAAGGGCCGCTACGGGCGGCTGGGACACGGCGACTCCGAGGACCAGCTGCGCCCGAAGCTGGTGGAGGCCCTGCTGGGCTACCGGGCCATTGACATTGCCTGCGGCTCTGGGGACGCGCAGACGCTGTGCATCACGGACGACGACAACGTGTGGAGCTGGGGCGACGGCGACTATGGGAAGCTGGGACGCGGCGGCAGCGATGGCTGCAAGCTGCCCTACAAGATCGAGAGCCTCGCGGGCCTCGGCGTGGTCAAGGTGGAGTGCGGCTCACAGTTTTCGGTGGCCCTCACCAAGTCCGGAGCGGTGTACACCTGGGGCAAGGGCGACTTCCACCGTCTGGGCCATGGCTCCGTGGACCATGTGCGGCGGCCCAAGAAGGTGGCCGCGCTGCAGGGCAAGAAGATCATCTCGATAGCCACCGGCTCGCTGCACTGCGTCGCCTGCAGCGACTCCGGGGAGGTCTACACCTGGGGCGACAACGACGAGGGCCAGCTGGGCGATGGCACTGTGACCGCCATCCAGCGGCCACGCCTGGTGGCCGCCCTCCAGGGCAAGCACATCGTCAAGGTCACCTGTGGGTCCGCGCACACGCTGGCCCTGTCCACCTCGCAGCTGAGCGAGCGGCTGCGTCCGCTGCCCAATCCGCCGCTGGAGTACGACCTGGTGCGGGATTTGGCGCCGGAGGCCCTCCACGCCCGCCTCATCCTGCTGCATCACTTCTCGGAGCTGCTCTGCCCCTGCCTGGCCATGCTGCCCATCGCCGGCGACCTGAGCCTGGGCGCCCTCAAGGACGTGCTCGTGTACAACATCAAGGAGGCGGCCTTCCGCAAGGTGATCCAGACCACGATGGTGCGGGACAAGCAGCACGGACCCGTCATCGAGCTGAACCGCATTCAGGTGAAGAGGTCGCGCAGCCGCTGCAACGGCCTCGCGGGCGTCGACGGCATGAAGAGCGTGTTCGGGCAGATGGTCCAGAAGCTGCCGCTGCTCACGCAGGAGGCGCTGGCCCTGCCGCATCGCGTCTGGAAGGTCAAGTTCGTCGGCGAGAGCGTCGACGACTGCGGCGGCGGCTACAGTGAGTCCATTGCCGAGATGTGCGACGAGCTGCAGAACGGCAGCGTACCGCTGCTGATCAACACGCCCAACGGACGCGGCGAGGCGGGCGCCAACCGGGACTGCTTCCTGCTGGACCCCACTTTGGGCTCGGTGCTCCAGATGAACATGTTCCGCTTTCTAGGCGTACTCATGGGCATTGCGGTGCGCACGGGATCGCCGCTGAGTATCAAGTGAGTGCTGATTTCCCTTATAATTCCCAAGTGCATTTTCTGTTAGCATTTTCTTTGCGCCCAGAAATCAAGGTTACTTTCGGCCACTTTCAGGACTTTGGTCTCTCTAATAAGTAGGGTTTCCTGTGCCTTTTCACCAACATAACCCCTTATAGCTCCCTCTTTCACGCTTTGCCTGTCATGTACTAGCAAAGCAACAACAACATCAGCTTATTAGTTTCACTCAGTTGTGGATACTAAGGGGGCGGCGTGAGAGATTATTGAGTCTTTTATTTACCTTTTTATTATTATATTAGTTACTTATTATTTATTTAATTGGGTAATCGTTCAGATATCTTCCCAACTCTGGTTATTATTTATTTTGCTATCTGTTATAGTTCCTATTATAATTATTGTAGAAAATCAGTAGTTAAAATAGTAAAATCTAGATTCCGTTGTGTGGCTTTGACCGAGCTAGTTTCCTGTGCATTTTCACCAACATAACTTCTTTTCGCTCCCTCTTCCACGATTTGCCTGCAATGTACAAGGAATGCAACAACATTAGCTTATTAGTTTTACTCAGTTTTAGATACTAACAGGGAGGGTTGGCTGTATATCTAAGCCTGAGGCTTATTTAAGAGATTATTGAGTCCGCCATAGGTTTTTTCAACTATTTATTACTAATTTTTTATTTATTATTATACATATATTTAATTTATAATTCAATTTAAATCTAACTCTGGCTATTACTTCATTATTCTGTGTGTTATAGTTCCAATTATTGTAGTAAATCAGTAGTTCAAAGAGTAAAATCTAGATTCCATTGTGTGGCTTGATGAAGCTAGCTTCGTTATTAAACAAAGGCTCTTTTTAGTGACACTATTTCAATGGAAGTTAATTGGGAATGATTCTAGTTAAGACCAATAAATAAGCTGAGAACTAAAACACGTTGAGCCGAGTATCTAGATCCGGGAAGCCACACGCTCCAAATCCAGATCAAATTAAATGAAATCAATGGGTCACTATTTTTAATGATTTGTAAATGAATGTAATGAATTCAAATAGTGATGGAAATTACAATTTGTTCTAGATTAATATATTTATAATTAAATTGTTAACTCTCCCTTTCCCTTACAGCTTGGCGGAGCCCGTCTGGCGGCAGCTAACCGGCGAGGTGCTGCGCCCCACGGACCTCACCGAGGTCGATCGCGATTACGTGGCCGGGCTGCTGTGCATCCGCAACATGGACGACGACCCCAAGCTGTTCAACACCCTGGAGCTACCGTTCTCGACGTCCTCGGCGAGGGGGCATGAGGTGCCGCTGTCCACGCGCTACACGCACATCTCGCCCAGAAACCGATCGGAGTACGTGCGCCTGGCCCTGGGCTTCCGGCTGCACGAGTTCGACGAGCAGGTGAAGGCGGTGCGCGACGGCATGTCCAAGGTGATACCAGTGCCTTTGCTCTCGCTCTTCTCGGCCGCGGAGCTGCAGGCGATGGTCTGCGGCTCGCCGGACATTCCGCTGGGCCTGCTCAAGTCGGTGGCCACCTACAAGGGCTTCGACCCGAGCTCGGCCCTGGTCACCTGGTTCTGGGACGTCATGGAGGAGTTTACCAATCAGGTTTGTTCGATTTCCCTCTCTCCTAGTGAAAGCTTGATTGAATTGTTTTCCTTGCAGGAGCGCTCTCTGTTCCTGCGCTTCGTCTGGGGCCGCACCCGGCTGCCGCGCACCATTGCCGACTTCCGGGGCCGCGACTTTGTGCTGCAAGTGCTGGAGAAGAATCCGCCCGACCACTTTCTGCCCGAGAGCTACACCTGCTTCTTCCTGCTCAAGATGCCGCGCTACTCATGCAAGGTAAGGGATCTATGAGGATTAGAGGTGGAGAAACATCGATGATCGTGGTCATAGATGTTTTTTGATGCTTAAAAAAAATATCGAAAAAAACATAGACGCTTTTCGATGTTTTCATCGATGTTTCTCCACCTATCAGGATTAGAGGTGGAGAAACATCGATGTTCGTGATCATCGATGTTTTTCGATGTTAAAAAAAATATATCGATAAAAAACATCGAAGCTTTTCGATGTTTCTCCACCTCTAATGAGGATCTATGGCCATTTCCCCCCTTTTGGGAGAGCCACCACTAACTAATGAATGATTCCTTTCCAGGCCGTGCTCCTGGAGAAGCTCAAGTATGCCATACACTTCTGCAAGAGCATCGACACGGACGAGTATGCACGCGTGGCCATGGGCGAACCCACCGAGGCGACCGGCAGCGAGGACAACAGCGACCTAGAGTCGGTGGCCAGCCACGAAGGCTAAGCAACCGAAACCAACTAACCAACTAACCGATATGCCTGAACCGAACAAATGGGATCCTGGGCGAGCCCTGGACCCTGGCAACCGGCGAATCTCCCAGCAGTTTATGATCCTCAGCCACTCTAGGATAACACGAAGCATTCACGCGACACACGTACACATACACATATATACACGTATAAACATATATATTTTAAACTAGCACACATGACACAGAGCAGGACGGCGATAGAGTCGAATAAGATAGGAAGAGAGGAGAGTTGAGAAGAAAGAAGAAAGAAGAAAGAAGAGAGAAGAGAGAAGAGAGCTAGAGAGAGAGAGAGCGATAGAGCGAGATCGATCGCGTAATGAAACCAAAAAGCAAAGCGTTAAAGTTATTTCCATAATATATTATATTATATATATACATATACACATAAATCTAAATCTAAAGATAAAGATAAATATAAATGTTAGTTGAAGCCCACTCATAATGTAACCGTTAGACGCAATCCACACTCCACACAATCCAAAAAAACCATTCCTCCATCCATCCCCAACCTGAACCCGAGCCCAAACCCTGTCCAAAGAAACAGTTGATAAGATAATTGATATTAATAGTGCTAAAACTAAAACACAAGGGCGCTTAACAAAAAACGCGAACAACCCTTGAAACTCGTTGCTAATGATGATCACCATTCAAAACTTACATACATATGTAGTTGCCCCGCAGGGCCGAGGCAAGGCGCCGCGAAAACTCTATCTGAAATTAAACTGAAAGCTAAATAAAATGCAACATATTATGAATCCACCAGCCGTTGGCAAGGGCTACTTATTTTGATCAATGGATGCAGTGATCCTTGGGACTATTGCATGAAAAGTTTCAACCCGTTACTGGTAGCGACCTTCGCTCTTTTTGTACTCTGGAAAGTTAATATTAGATTTGGCCTGATATTCTTTGATATGCCTGAGTGGAGCAATTGGTAGAGTGCTGGACTGGAGTGCTGACTGTCCGAGGTTGAAGTGAATGCCTCCTGCTGTCTGTCACTTACATTATCGGCTTGCATAGTTCCCTTGGGTATTTAATTCTGCGCTTCGTAAGCTCAAAAAATATCGACCATCCATCATACTTAAGTACTTCGTTTCTTTTCCTGATTTTGAGAAGAAAAATACTAATATCGAGAACGTAGAAATCGGGTTTCCCTCAGTGATAGCCCTTTGTAAGATGTCAAGATATTACGATGAAAGAATGCCGGAAAAGGGCGATGTTCGCCATATGCATATTTATTAAGAAAACTAGAAATTTAGTTCCCAAGAGGCGCCCGCAATGTTCCGGCTTGGTCCAGAGATCCGTGTCCGTTCCGTTTCTTTCCTTGGCTTACTTCTTACGAGGCGAAACCATCGCTGAAGGCGTTGTAATTAACCGATGAGCCCGCCTCCGGCTGTCTTGACGAGGCATCCAGCGGCACTTTGCCTTTGGTGTTGGCGGTGGGCACGCAGAAGCGCGGATTGGATTGGGGCTCATACTCCTGGCCTTCATTCCACTCCTCCTGCTCCTCCTCCTCATCCACGTCTTCGCCCTGGTCATTCTGACCGAACTGGGCCTGAGACTGGGCAGGGTCGCCGGCAGGGCCACCGACGGTGTTGACCGCCGCACCACCCAGCGCGGCGCCAAGGACGCTGACCAGCACCCGGTAGACGGCATCCTGCACCGCCCCCATCAGTTCGCTAGCCGGATGCACCTGCTCCGCCGCGGAGCCGTCATGCTGCTGGAAATGCCTCTGGTACTGGTTCGGCGGCTGGAGCTGCTGGCCATACGCATAGCTGCTACTGCTGCTGCCGTTGCCGTTCCCGTTGCCGTTGCTGTTGCCGTTGTTGTTGTGCTTCACGCGTCGTGGCGACTCCTCGCACGGGCACTTGGGGCGCGCTCCGGCTCCCCCACCCGATCCGCCCGTGGTGGGCGGGGATGGTGGCGGCGGATCGTCGCGACACTTGTCCTCCTCGGCCGCCCGGCGCTGCTGCTCGCGATCGTACTCGCTCATTGCCCGCTCCGATTTCTCCCGGCACACGGAGCAGTCGGGGTCCACGCCGTAGATGCCAGTGTCGCCGTGGGTCATCGGCTCCGAGTCCGTTTCGCAGGTGCACTTGTCGCTGGCCAGCTGGGGCTGCTTGCCGGATCCGCGACGCATGCGATAGACGATGAAGAGCAGGGCCAGTGTGGCGTACGTGGCCTTGGCTACCTGGAGGATACAGGGATGTGTGTCCAACATTTCATTATAGCAGTCATTATTTCATTATTTGATTAACAGTAACCGAAATAAGTTCTTTGCTTTTAACACAAAAAGTGTAACATTTTTAATAACAAAATAATAGTAGGTCATAGTCGATGTTTATTTAAAATATTCTAAGAAATTCGATGGTCCTTGTACTTGTAAAAAATATCCTAAACCTATTTTAGTAAACTCGGAAGTTAATCAAGTCCGAGGCAGTAACCTTGAGGTAACCGTAACCAAAATTAATTATAATCTTTTAACCTTAAAAGGCTTTTAAGAATTTTTTTCAAATTAGTCTTAGCTTTTAATCAAACTATTGAGATTTTTTAATTAGAGTAACCGTTAACCCCAATATGAAAATCATTTAGACCGAAGACCTAACCGTAACCTTAACCGACGTACATTCGACTCTCTTAACCGTAACCGTAGCCCTAAATTCAGTGGAAAATGTTAAGTAAACTTAAACAATAGGACTTTCTCACATTAGGTAACCGTTAACCAATAATAACAAGTAGGAAAGCTACAGTCGAGTGTGACCTTCTATGAGATACCCGGTACCCAAAGCACTTTGGGTGAAATTGGCAAAATTTTAAAACAATCTTGATCTGGGTGCAATGTTGTCACCAAATTTGGTGGTCTTAGCTCTTATGATCTCTGAGATCTGTTGACTCATACGGACGGATGGACAGACGGACCGACGGACATGGCTATATCGACTCGGCTGGTGACGCTGATCAAGATTATATATATACTTTATGGGGTCGGAGATGCCTCCTTCTGCCTGTTACATACATTGTCGGTTGGCACTAACTTATAATAAACAAGTGGCGATGCTCTTGTACCCTATGGGCACCGGGTCTAAAAATAAACCCGATCGTAACCGTAACCCTAACCACAACCGAAATGCCTTCTCCTCTCTTAACCTAACCGGCTTCTGTGGATATTACCCGAATTCCTGAATTACCCCTTCCGGTCCCATGGCGTCTCCCCATGTGTTAGAAGAAGTACTTAACCAGGAGCTATCTTACGTTGGCGCGCCCATTGATGGTGGTGCCGTTGAAGTATTTCTTAAAGCCTTCGGCCATCGTCTGGGTCTGCGAACTGAACCGGAATCTGGGTGCTAGCTGGGTGCGAGCTGTGTGCTGTGTGTGCTGTCTCTGGGCGGGCGTAGGTCGAATGTGACTGTAAGGGATCGGAACGGAACGGAACGGATGGATGGCAATGGCCAGGCCTACTGGGATCACAAAAATATAGTGGCTGGTGTGTCCAAAGACCCTTATTTAAGATCCCCTAATAGCAGCTACTTACAGCAAATGATATTCAAATGTATATATTAATAATGATACCCTGCCTAGGGCCAGGTTACTCACGTTTTGGCCAGAAGTTGGCAAAGCAGTGACAGCCTCATTCGAGTGCCTATAGGCAGAGTAATCTCTCGGTTAAAACTTCCAGAAGATCACCAAGGAATACTATATAAATATATACAAAATAGGGTACAAAAACTTCAGCTTCCCGATTTTAGCTTTCCTTTCACTTGCTGTGGAATTGTTGAATTGTGGTGCTGCCCCGTCAGATCTCTAACTGAGATCTTCGCCTCGATGTACGATTGTCAACGCACCTCCGGTGGAATACGGGATTCGCATGTGCATCGCGTGCCGCACACTGGACTTTTACTGGTCAATTAACGTGACAAGATTATAGTCCCGGCCAGAGTTCCGCCCTGGGTCCACCTCCGGCCAAGATATGGTAATAAGATGACCCATAATTCCCACACCCACTTACCCAACCGTTCGATTGGATGAAGCCATTTGCATGCCGACCGCCGAATATAAAAGGAGCTACCCGGAGACGACTCTGCAAGTATTGATATGGAAATGAAGCTTCCTCTGCTGCTGCTGCTGACCGGCCTGGCCACTAGCTCCCTCCTCCTGCACGTCTCCGATGCTGCGGTAGGTGCCGAAACAACCAGCAGCTCATCCAGCTCACATCCCCCTCCTTCCATTTCCAGGTGACGGAGGAGCAGATGCGGTCCGCCGGCAAGTTGATGCGCGACGTCTGTCTGCCCAAGTTCCCGAAGGTCACTGTGGAGGTGGCCGATGGCATCCAGGTCGGGAATATACCCAACAGCAAGGACAGCAACTGCTACATCAACTGCATCCTGGAGATGATGCAGTCGGTGCGTAGACCTTGGCCTTCATCTCGGTTGGGTGCTAAGCCAGCTTCCTTTCAGATCAAGAAGGGCAAGTTCCAGCTGGACGCGACCCTCAAGCAGATGGACTTGATAATGCCGGACAGCTACAAGGACGAGTACCGCAAGGGCATCCACCTGTGCAAGGACTCCACCGTGGGCCTGAAGAACGCGCCCAACTGCGACCCCGCCTACGCCCTGCTCTCGTGCCTGAAGAGCAACATCAAGGTGTTCGTCTTCCCCTAGAGCATCGCAACGATGATCATGGGCCACGGCCATTGTCATGGTCATGGTCAGAACCAAGTGTAGCCCTGTAAGCCCCCCCCGTTGCCGGGCGAGCCCAATCAATAAAGGTTAGCCACAGGGCCCAGCTAATTGTGGTGCATTTTGATTGGGTTGCGATGGTTGCATGATCCGCCCCAGCAATGTCATGGTTATCGGCCGGAGATCTACAAGCGAGCTTGCGTTGGACATGTACCGGATGTGACGGATGTGCTGGACACTGCGCTGTGGCGGGTATAAAGCGTCCGGCGGCGAACGAGGGTCGTCCACTTTCCACAAGACAAGCAAAAATGGTGCAGAGCAATCGGATGACGAACCAATTCCTTTTGGTGCTGGTGCTGGCCTGTGCCGGGATATTTCTGGGATCGGCAGTGGCCGAGGAGGAGGTCTCCATGACCCTGGACGAGGTGGTGGAGCTGATCCAGCCCTTCGGCGAGGGCTGCAATCCCGTGCCAGCCAAAGGTAAGTGTGCCTGGGTCGCGAGCTGAGAGACCATCGTGTTCACCCATCGTGTTGTCACATCCCGTTGCCAGAGGACATCGTGCAGATGGTGCTGAACAAGGAGGATGCCAAGCGCGAGTCCAAGTGCTTCCGCCACTGCATGCTGGAGCAGTTCGAGCTGATGCCCGAGGGCCAGTTGCAGTTCAACGAGGACAAGACCTCCGAGATGATGAACATGATGTTCCCCGATAACGAGGACGATACCCGGCGCATCATCAAGACCTGCAACGAACGCATGAAGGCGGAGCAGGACAAGTGAGTGGAAAATGATCCCGAAATTGGGACCTAAAAAGCACATCTCTTACATCTGTAAGAAGTGACTTCGATCTGTGACACCTTAAAGGGATTTAAAGGAAAATAATGACTTCCTAGACCGGATATCTCCTTAACGTACAGACTTTTTAATAGTGTGTCCAGAAAGCTCATTTCTCTGAGAACGTATCCTTTAAGGATTTCAAGTTGTTTCATAGTGTTTCGTGCATTCCTGCTTATCTCAACCAATAACTGGATTTTTGTAACGTTTCTCTTTTAAATGTCCTCTGTGTTTCCTTGATTTAGGTGCGAGGCCGCCCACGGGATCTCCATGTGCATGCTGAAGGAGATGCGCGCCTCCGGCATCAAGATTCCGGAGGTCAAGGAATAGGGACCACTGAGCTGGTCTCCCCCACAATATGCATGTTCTCCTTTGCATTTTTTTTTTTTTTCTTAGTTTTTCCAGCTCGAGAACATGGTGTGGTTCCCGAAACAAATAAAGCGCCCAGTCAGAGAAGTAATTGTGTTTTATCGGGTATCGAGTGTGTGAGGTATCGGGTATTGGGTATCGGTATCGGTATCGGCTAATCGATATCAGGACCTTAGAGGGCAATAAATTGAATTAGTTACTCATTGTTTATCCATTACTTTAGCCAACCTAATAAATGATTTACACATTATAATGCATAATTAAATGTTTATATAAGTTTATTAATATCTTTTACACCTAATCTAAAGCAAGGACTAATAGGACTTCCAAGCTTAAGCTTATACCTACAATAATTTAGTAAAGTTGACGAAATCTTGTGGATAATACGTAATATTTTCAAAATTCTTTAAATAGAATCCTTAGCTCCGCCATTTGGGCCTACTTTGTTACCCTGTGGGCGCAGTCCAAGAGCAGGTTGTGTCCCTACCAGGTCAGCTTCACGCTGTTGCGGTCCAGCTGGCGAGTGATGCACTGGTTGAACTGGTGTGCAGCCTCGCAGGAGTTCTTGGTGGAGATGACGCGGTTGCAGGTCTGGGCCATGCCACAGCTGAGGGCAATGGCCACCTTGTTGTCCTGGGTCACCAGGCTGGTCAGCTTCTCCACCTGGCCCACGTTGAGCTTGTTATTCTCGTCCATCTGGTGGTTAGGTTGTAGGTAGAATTAATGTTAGCTTGTATCCTTCGACCCTTTTTGGACGACCACACTCACCAGCTTGATCTTCTTCAGCACGCACTCCACCAGGCACTTCTCCTTGGCGGTGGGATTGGTCACGTGCATCAGCGGACGCTGGTCCTTGGGCAGGCCCAGCTGCTGGATGCACTCCTTGCGGGCCGTGTTGAGCATCTCCTGCACCTGGGGCAGGTTGCGATTGATTAGCGTCCAGATGGGCTCCGTTCCGCTCTTGGGGATCAGCTTGGTTAGGTCGAAGGCCTGGTTCTGGCCCTCAATGCTGGACACCATCAGCAGCAGAAGGATGCCGGCCAGGGTGGCGATGAGTGGAGTTGGAGTGGATGCTTTCATCTTTGGATGCGCTTGCTTCAGATGCTCTTTAGCTCTGCACTGGCTCTGGTTCTGGCTCTGGTTGTGGCTCTGGGCTCTTGGTTCTTGCTTCTTGGCTTATATACTGTGACCCGTGACCTTAACTTCTTGTGCAGCGGCCCTCCATCCGGCTCATTCCGCTGACACAGCCGATTTCCAGTGTCAAGTTCATTCTCAGTCTCAGCGTGTCGCCCCCACAAGTCACGCACCAGAGACGTTCTCGACGCTCCACGTTCGACGATCCAAGCTGTGAGTTCACACTCTTTGGGTTAATGGAAATCGCATTAGAAGTGATCTTTAATGGGACACGGCAGTGGAGGAGCGGATATGTAAGGGATCTGGGCTTATTACCTACCCTATAAACTTTGTTTTTAAAGCAATAATCAAGTTATACAATATTTAATTTGCTTCTATAACTATTTTCAAGAACTGTGATCTAGCCAGGGTTTCATCAGTAGCATTAAAAAGTCCTCAAACTCCTGAATCGATATTGAAACCAAAAACCCTCAGATTTACCAGTTTAAAAGCTGACTAATAATCGAAACCGGATAACTAATCTTGATATATGAAATTAGGTAAGCTGTGTTATATTCATATAATATATAATAAATAAAAAATGTAAATATCATGATGACGAAGTGCCAGCTTTGCTGTAAATCTCTTCGATACTTACGCTTCAAAATCTCGAACTCTGTTCCCCCTTGATTGGCGTACAGTTCCAGTTTGGATGCACATTGCGTGCATCCAAATCTCATTCCCATACAGGCAAGTTATCAGCCGGAATGGAGACACGGAGACGGACAGGTGATCAGGGGCGATCAGGGGTATTTACGGACTAAACGATCACCTTGCCTAGTTGGGGCTGTCACAGAGCAGCTCCCCAATAATTGGACACTGGATGGCCCCCGCCAGTCACTCATCTTACGGGAGCCGGGAGCCGTTCCGTTGATCGATTTAATTACATTCGGGATTTTGCATTTTGCATTTTGCATTTTGCAGTTTCATTTCCATTTCCAATTCCAATTCCATGCCTGATCTCTGATTTCATGCCAGTCACCAATTAAGCCGGTAATTGGTGATAGGTGGTCCATCTCCCACCTTTCATCTCCCAACCTAGCGCGAGTTGTTCACACGATACCCAGCCGAGGGCATCTCCGGCGGCGGATCGCGTCCAGAGTGGATCGCGCGTTGGAGTGTCATGTGCTGCCCATATAGTTCAGGCGCTTTCCCAGCCGATAATTGCGAGTAATTGCGGTAGCTGCTTGAGACGCGACGCGGAGATCTGGAGATGAGAGATCGTACATATATGGGAGATGGATCTGCCGAGGCAATCACGGGACCCCGATTCACCTATAAAAAGCTGGCGCTCTCAGCCCTCGGCATCCAAATCGAAGTTCGAACGCCGAGTTAAAATGTCGCGTCTGGTCAACCTAACTGCTCTGCTTCTGCTGGTTCTCGCGTGCCTGCAGGCCGCCTCCGGCAAGCCGCACGAGGAGATGACCAAGGACCATGTCACAGAGCTGGCCAGCGAGTGCAAGGCGGAGACTGGCGCCACCGATGGTAAGTAATTCTGCCTGCCTGCCTGCTGCCTGCGGAGAGGCCTGATCGCTGATCCATCTACTCATTGCAGAGGATGTGGAGGAGCTAATGAAGCACGAGCAACCCGAGCGACACGAGGCCAAGTGCCTGCGCGCCTGCGTGATGAAGAAGTTCCAGATTGTAGGTGTTACTCCGCCAGCTGGACTTACGCGCGCCGCTCACGATCCTTTCCTTTCGCTTACAGATGACTGAGGACGGAAAGCTGAGCAAGGAGCACGCCATTGAGATGGTCAAGGCCATGAGCAAGCACGATGCGGACAAGGAGGACGCTCCTGCCGAGGTGGTGGACAAGTGCGAGGCCATTGATGCCCCCGAGGATCAGTAAGTAGTGCCCATGTGCTCTCCATGACCTCCCGCTTTCATTTCCCTTTGCAGCTGCGAGGCAGCCGTCGCCTACGAGAGCTGCATTTATGAGCAGCTGAAGGAGCACGGCCTGGAACTGGAGGAGCACTAAGCACACAAGCCCAGGCGACCCTTCCTGCTGAGCCCGTTACAGAACCACAAGCGCCCCTCTGAAATCTAAGCATAAGCATATATTTTTTTTTATCATTTGTAAACTATGACTAGTCCTAACTAAGCGATAAACTGAGCAACTGCAAAAGATATTGATTGCGGGCCTTGGGAAAGGGAATTGCGGTCGATTTCTTTCGATCTTTACGAAAAAAAATCGATTTTATCGATTAAATCGTAAAAAATATCGTACACAGCAATACAAGGATTTAGATGTTTTTTTTTAACATTTCCGGACTAAGATTCCTATAAAACTATTTCGGATTAGGCGCGGTTACCGACAATTGATTAGAAAAACAAATCGATTTTATCGATTAAATCGTAAAAAAGATCGTACACAGCAAAGCAAGGATTTAGATTATTTTTTAACATTTCCGGACTAAGATGCCTATAAAACTATTTCGGTTTAGGCACGGTTACCGACAATGGATTAAACCCTACTTAAAGTCCGATCTCAATCGGTGGAGCATGCACACATCGACTCTTAGGAAATGACAAAAACTTATATTTAGCAAATTAAAATATTTAAAAGCTTATTTTAAGTTAGAAATCCTTATTTGTTGTCAACTCTCGCTTTCTTCGTGGTAGAATTTAATCTTAAAAGTGTTTAGCGATACATCGATACTTTCAAATGAAATCGATGCTCGACCAAAACCAAAATAATCGATAGTATCGATGTTGAAATCGATTTTTTCCCAGCTCTAAATTGCGGGTGAACTAGGCGCAGGCATGATACATATATCATGGGCGCAGGTGCTCCAACTTATCAAGAGCCAGGAGAAAGGGCTAAGCAAGCAGAGTCCGGATACATGGGTCAGGATACATGTACTTAATTTTAATTTAGAAATCCTTATTCGTCGTCATCTTTTGCTTTCTTCGTTGTGATGAATTTATCTTGAGTGTCTGGCGATACATCGATCCTTTCAAAAAGGAATCGATAGTATCGATGTTGAAATCGATTTTTTCCCAGCTCTAAATTGCGGGTGAACTAGGCGCAGGTGCTCCAACTTATCAAGAGCCAGGAGGAAGGGCTAAGCAAGCGGAGTCAGGATACTTGTACTTAGCTGCAAGTAATCTTCAACAAGAGGCCTGTCTTCGTGATACATTCTTACATTCTTTATTTAAATATATATGTATATATAGTTAATTGTATATAATATCCCAATCTGGGTCGTAAATTACATTCTTCTTAGTCTACGATTTCTACACACCTACTCTTCCGACACACACAGGATGCCCCCGGTAGGCGGAGTCGCAAAGACTGCGCAAGGGAGCTCTGCCAGCTTCATGCAGTGTGTGCCAAGCAAGCTATAGTTAGTTACTCGCTTAAACCTAAACCTAAAAACGTATAGAATGGGGGGCCCGGCAACGAGGAACTCGCGTCGAGAAGAGGCCAAGCCGGCGGGTGACGGGCCTTCTTGACCAGGCGAGTTCGCCAGAGGCCAAGGCGGGGGGAGGTATTAATCCTACAAGTTATTAGCTAGATGCAATGCGCGACTGCCGTATTGGTATCTAAACAAACAAAGTGACGGCCACGAGTACGTACAAACACACGAAAAATATTGAGGTTGGGTGAAAGAAGGGTGAAAGAGTTTACGAAAAAAAAGACACTGCTACTCCGGATGCGGGACTCCGTGGCTCCGGTTCGATATCCTAGCTTACTTTATGTCATTATGTAATTGATTTTCTTGCATTTGCAGTTGCTGGTCGCGTTTGCGCTTGCTTAGGCAGGCAGGCAGTTTTATTTTCCGTAGATGATTTGTGGCAGCCACCAGTGGACCGGTTGCGGTTGATTTTCCTCCCGCTCGTCAGCTGAGGAGCGAGAAAAGGCGACTGTGCTAGCTCTCGTCTTAGAGAAAGTAGTCCGCCTGGGGCTTCTTCGAGGGTATGCCGCGGCTCTCCTGGGGAGCCGCCTCGAAGATAACAAAGTCGCGATGCAGGTACTCGTTCAATTCCAAGATGGCAGCCACATTGCCGCAGCTGCAGGTGCAATTAAATGGATACAGATATAGATATATAGAGTAATTTGATAGCCAGGATGGGTGACTCACCGATAGCAGTAGTTGGGCGCCGACCAGACGGTCAGGACGGTTTCGTTGAAATGCCATTTGAAGCCCTCCATCACCAGCTGGTGCGCGCGGCATATCATGTCGATTTCGTTGGTACGATTAAACTGGGAGACGACGTCCGAGCCGAACAGATAGCCGGCGCCGCGCGGCGACACACCCCAGCCGGTCTGGTCCTCCGGATCGCTCCACAGCAGATCGCACATGGGGCCGTCGTGTGGGACCTCCTGCTTGCGATCGATGCTGCGGATCTGGTCCAGGTACTGGATGGACGGCGAGAGGCCGCCGTGCACGCAGAATATCTTGCCATCGATGATCGCAGACAGGCTGAGGTAGTCGAAGATCTCTGTGCAGTAGCGCCACACCGCTGTGGAGCCGTACTTGCGCAGGCACTCGTCATAGAATCCGTACACCTGCGTGATCTGGCGTGACTCGTGGTTGCCGCGGATCAGCGTGATGCGATCGGGGTAGCGCACCTTCAGGGCCAGCAGCAGCAGGAATGTTTCCACGCTGTAGTAGCCGCGGTCCACAAAGTCGCCCATGAACAGGTAGTTCTTCTCGGGCACGTCGCCGCCCACCTTGAAGAGCTCCTTCAGATCATAGAACTGACCGTGTATGTCGCCGCATACGGTCACCGGCGAGTCCACCCGCTGCACGTTCCCCTCCTCCACCAGTATCTCGCGTGCCTTGGCGCAGAGGGCCTTCACCTCATTCTCCTTAATGATCTCGCATCGCTTTAGCTGCTCAATCTGGCGGTCCAGGTCGCTGTAGTCCGACATCTTGCGACGGCGACGGCGAGTCTGGAGCAGGGATGCGGGAACGCAGGCGGAGATGGAGACTGCGGGGAGACACAGGCGTCGTTTGTTGGGGGGCGCTCACCGGGCTGTGCAGTTTGATGCGGATGCAGATGCAGATTAAATGGACCGGAGGGGAGAAACCAAGAGAGGAAATGGCAATGAGTTTCTGTTCGCCGTAATTGTTGTGTTTGCATGCGTGCATGCGTGCGTTTGTGTGTGTGAGTGTGCGTCTGCGTGTGAGAGGGTGAGTGGCTTGTCCGGTAGCCTTTTTGCCGCGCGCAACTGTCTGAACGGCCCAAGCCGTCGCTCTCCCCACCGGCTGTCTGTTTTCCGACAAAGTCTACTTACTCAACGCTTTGGCGGGCCTTTCTCGGCAATCCTTTCGTGGCTGGGTTGGCGTTCACACACACTTTGTGGTAAAAAATAGTTTAACATTAAACTTCTGGTCAGCAAAAGAGCTGTCAGTGTGACCAAGCGTCGCGCTACACAATACACCTTATCGCACTCCTATCGAAAAAAAGCAGTGTTGATTTACTGCACAAAAGCAAGAATGATTTCAATTTCTCAACAAACAGAATGTTTCAACTTATATAGGATTTAATCCAAAATTCATTTTTATTTTTTACTTTCGTTTGAGATACCGTGCATGTTCTGCGAGACCTGCATAAGTTATATTAAAGTTACCGGCGAGTCGGTAATGTTAAATATCGATAGCGACAAATAGCTATCGGTTCCCTTTGATGAAGCGTATGCAAAAAAATTGCACATATTTAAGCATGCACTAATTTAAGAGTGTTTATTTCTAATCTAATCCTTGCAAACGTTTCAAATGCGGATCCGAATAGAACTGTTCCAATTTCTAATCTAGCGACTGTCACACGACCGGTTCCATCTCCGGAGCATGCGCCTTCCCCTTTGAGATCTTTTTTTAGCACCCACTGTAAATCCATTTTATGAAGATCTGACAGCTTAAAGCTACGTACTCACCAGCGCTAAAATTTAGCAACCAAATGTGTGCTAGCGAGAGACAAATACACTTTTTCGGCCCCTCTTAGCAAGGTCGATACGCAGATGAGCTAAGAGAAATACTAGAATATACTATAAGGAACATCGCGCTAGATATTTTAAATCGACTGAGTCTTCGCAAGGGTGGCGCGAGAGTAGAGGTGGAGAAACTTAGATGTTCAAATAAAATACATCGATCAAACATCGATGTTTTCAAGAAAACAAAAAAAAATGTCATTTAAAATAAATTAAAAATTTTTTCCCTTCTTTTAGTAATGTAACAAAAACATCGATGTTTCCCCACAAAATTGAAAAAGGCAATTGGAAACAAAACCCTATGGCGGGACTTTCCAATAGTATTTTACAATACAATACAAGAATTTGCGATTTTATTTCAAAATGGCAAAGTAGGAAACGCTCCACAAAAGCGAAAATTAAGGGTAAGTTCGTATATATTGTTATACACTTGCAGGGTATTGAAAGTTTGCAACGCAGTGAGGGACCACGTGTTTCGGCGGGAAAAAAATATAAACACGACCAAATTACGCAGATATTTGACTTAGTCGCTCTTTGATTCGAAATTAAAGGTTTATTTCAGATAATATAAGGTAAGTATAGCATAAAAATAATCATTTTGTCAATATTAACGTACAGATTCGACTTTTATATCCAAAATGGGACGCGGGGTACATTGCACTGATGCAGAAAGAGATGTTATAAAAATCTGAAGAATGAGGCGAAAAAAATAAGGAAAATATCTCAGACAATGCACTGCTTACCAAAACAAGTGTTTTCGGCCCTTCATTTCACCGAGAAAAAGGAGAGCCGAGGTAGAAAGCGCGCCACAACCCAAAGGTTTGATGATATTTTGACTCGTAAATAAAAAAAAAATCAATTTCTTTCGTCGGAGGATCAGAAAAACGACCTGCAGGCATCGATCAGTAGTCGTACTATTAGAAACCGGCTGCTTGAAAAGGGTTCACTTAGAAAAGTACCGTACTTGAGGAAAAAAAATCAATTTAATAAGCGGGTTGCCCCGTTGTGGCCGCAAAGTGCACGATTTTTCGGCCTAGATTATTACGTAAAAACTTGATTTTCTTCGGAGCTATTAAGAAACACGTCTGCTGTACAGTTTCTCTCTTTATTAAATTTTAACAAATTTTACAAAGTCGAGCAATTCTTTCCAAAACTGTGCTTAACCTGCTTGCCCGTGCTGGAGTTCGATTACAGCGTTGTCATTGTCAAGTAATTGATACTCGCATTTTAATAGATTTCCAGTTTATAGTAATTCTTTTCGGAAAAATGTACAAAGTTTCAAATGAAACAATACGGATCAAAAGTATTATTTTACTGACCCAACTGGTTCTGCTTGGAGGCCACCCGAAGTTTGCCCATTTCTGATAAAACCGTGTTGCCAGAGGATCCGCAGGATATCAAAGTGGACGTCAATGCGGACTCCTATATCGAGCGGGTCTACTGCGGTCACCTGTTCCACCAAGGATGCCTTAAAATTACCTTTCCGAGTAAAAGTAATTTTCAGTATTGTAGTATTATTGGATTATTTTTTTGAAATACCAAGGGATTCTTCGGGGGCTACACTCCGTCCGGCGGCTTCGATAACATTAACGTGGCCATTTGCACCATAGAGAAGGCGAATTCCATCATCAACAAGCTCCTCGAGCAGGGCAAGCTGGACACCATCGGCACGGTGGTGGTGGATGAGGTGCACCTCATCTCGGACAAGGGATGCGGCTACATTCTGGAGCTGCTGCTTCATGAGGCTAAAGTGATGTGCTGGCTGCGATTTGCCTTCGCCTTTAAACTGTGATAGAGCGTTCACTCACAAATTTAACGAATGTCGGAGTGTTGTCAGAGCAACATCAGTCGTACCGACTTGATTGTGGGGAGCCGCTTCCAGTGGCAACATCTATCTCAATCTTTGGTAAAGTATCCAAAACTTTACGTTCTTTCCGTTTCCGTCCCAGGATATGAGGAATGCCATTGAAGCGCAAAATATTCCAAACATGGAAGAAAGTCAAGTGCCAAAATCTAAGCGCGGCAGTCAGTGCTATGAACCCCGCGAGTCAATGCTGGTGGACTCGAATCTGACACAAACCTCAAGGTCTGACATAGCCAGCAGGGGTTTTACTAATATCACCTCTAGTTGCAGTACCTCCAGTTTTAGCACCTCGAAAGGACATCAGTGCGTCGCCCAGAGCAACAGCAGCATCAGCGCCTATTCCGTCTGCAGCACGGCTGTCCTTTCCAATCAGAGACAGGACGACAATAGCTGCCACTCGGAGAAGTGCTGCATCGGTGGCAGCAAGGATCGCCCTAAATACGCAGATGTGAAGCCTGAAAGCCGACAGTATGCGGTGGCCATGAAGGGCGATCCCAGCAGTCTCGACATGAGCTGTTTTCTAAAATACGTAGCAGAGCGAATTCGAAAGTCGCGGGACGCTGATCCCCTGATTTTCAGCTCCTGCGTCCCATTGGAGCCCTTGAGGAACGGACTCCTCATTGTCTCTGCAAGCGCTCACACAAGTGATTGGATCGCGCGGGTTACTCGACCTATTTGTCCCCCTTACAGGTGCATGACTTTTATACAACACTTCGACCTAGTGCGGTGGTGCTTCATCATTCCGAACGAGCGTACTTTCTGCAGGATTTTTAAGGTCCTGAAAAGAAGAATATTCCACTGGAAAATCTCCCAGTGGTGTGTAATAAGTCAAGCAACACTAGATCCCTGTTGGGAAGTTTACGCTCAAAAGGCGGTAAGCCCAGAGTATCCGAACATGGAGTGGTTGTTTATATAGACAAGAGGAGCGCCGACCTGATCTCCCATTGCTCCAAGCTTGATTACTTGGTTTGGCATTTGCCAGTGTGAACGCACCCAGTGTGAACGCACCCAGTGTGAACGCACCCAGTGTGAAGGCCTCTTGTAAGGCACCTTTCGAACTTTTCATTTTAGCGACTTAAACAAAATTATTAGTTAGAACTTAAATTTATTGTTTATAGACTTTTTTATAGATGATACGATTTATAACAAAAAAATTTCTGTTTGGCGAACTTCAACAAATGCGTTTCATTTAAGGGGACCGGAATTGTTAACATATTTTTCTTATAAATTGTTATATAGTATATAAGTATAGTATAAATTGTTATATATTCTTTTTATTTTGGAGAAAAATGTATGTTTTTAAAATTACTTTTGGAAAATTTTGATGGCCGGCTGCCAGTAATCAAGCTTGGCGATGAGACTTTGGTGTATGACCTCACGCGAAAGTTGGAGAGGATCACAAGGGCGCCGTATTCGGAACTGGATATTCAGTTCCTTGGGCGTCAACTTTGCGATTACGACCTGATCTGCCAGGTGTTTGAGGGATGCCAGAAGCTCGGCATGCCTGCATCTGGCCAGGCTCAGCACAAAACCGATTTGCTGGTCCCTCATGAGGCTAAAGTGATGTGCTGGCTGAGATTTGTGGACGGCAGCGAGTGCGGCGAACACCGCGAGTCCATGCTGGAGAACAACATTACCAGCGGGTATTCTTCTAATATCAGCACTGAGCCATGGATCGGGCATCTTCAGAAGAACCTTTCAGCCTTCAACAGCGAGGAAGCGAGAAAACTTATATTGCAAGTCGCTAGAAATCGGCCAGGAACGCATGTTGCCAAGTGCATACAGGCCTACGACGAGCAGCAGGATTTGGGCTCGCTGGTCGGCGTGCTCGAGGAGCTCCATTGCTCCAAGCTTGATTACTTGGTTTGGCATTTGCCGTTCACCCAGTGTGAGGGCCTCTGCTAAGGCAGCTTCCGAACTTTTCTTTTTAGCGACTTAAATAAAATTAATAGTTAGAAGTTAAATTTATTGTTTATACACTTCTTTATAGATGATACGATTTATAACGAAAAAAATTATCTGTTTGGCGAACTTCAACAAAAGCGTTTCATTTAAGGGGACCGGAAGTGTAAACATATCTTTCTTATAAATTGTAATAGTAAAATATAAATTTTTATATATTCTTTTTATTTTGGAGAAAAATGTATGTGATTAAAATTTTTTCTGGAAAATTTGGATGGCCGGCTGCCAGTAATCAAGCTTGGCGACGAGACTGTGGTAGCACATCCAATGAACATCAGGCCTGTGGTCCCTCTATGGACACAGAGTGCGTTGCCCAGAGCAGCAGCAACATCAGCGCATAGTCCGTCCGCAGCACGGCTGGCCAAGTGTTGCCGTGAATGGCAGGCCGCGGTGCGCCATGGCAGACTGCGGTGCCGCTGTGCGTGGCCTGCCATACGCGGATGCTAAGTGCTGCCGTGTATGGCAGGCCGCGGCCGCCATCAGCATCTGCACCGCGGCCGCCATCAGCATCTGCACCGCGGCCGCCATCAGCATCTGCACCGCGGCCGCCATCAGCATCTGCACCGCGGCCTGCCATTGCGCGGATGCTAATGGCGCACGGTCGTTCTTAAAGGTAGTAGCGCCGCGGCGGCTCCTCTACGGCGCCGCATTTTATTATTGCCGTCGGCAGTCTGATCAGTCTATCTTCGCCCAGGCTGCTGCTCGTACCGTCGGTCATGTTGGTGAACTCGGTGACGGAACTCATGGAAAATTTTTTTGGAAAATAAGTGTACTGAAATATTTAGTTGAAAATTCACCTTGTATTATAAAAATATGTTACTACAATTTTACTACACTACAATTTTAATTTACGATTTGGTTGGAGTCTAGAAAATTTATGACTATCTGGT